>JANRMT010062814.1:2553534-2601778 GCA_026402145.1 Polypterus bichir lapradei
GTGCTTTGTTTCCGAAGTAGCAGAACTCATGAATATGGTTGTATATGTCACTCGCTCGCTTCTTATTGTTTCGCTGCCTTCTCAATTATATAATGCATGTTTTCTTCAGCGCTTTTTGGGGCTCTTCCTGGTTTTCTACGTACTGCGTGATTACGTGGGAGGCGTGATGATGTCAGACGAATCTCCGCCCCCACGGGTTTCAAGCTCATCTCCATTACAGTAAATGGAGAAAAACAGCTTCCAGTTATGACCATTACGCATAGAATTTCGAAATGAAACCTGCCCAACTTTTGTAAGGAAGCTGTAAGGAATAAGCCTGCCAAATTTCAGCCTTCTACCTACACAGGAAGTTGGAGAATTGTGAGTGAGTGAGTGAGTGAGTGAGTGAGTGAGTGAGTGAGTGAGTGAGTGAGTGAGGGCTTTGCCGTTTATTAGTATAGATAGATAGATAGACTGCGGTGGGCTGGCTCACTACCCGGTGTTTGTTTCCTGCCTTGCGCCCTGTGTTGCCAGGGATTGGCTCCAGCAGATCCCTGTGACCCTGTAGTTAGTATATAGCAGGTTAGAAAATGGATGGATGGATGGATGTAGAAAAAATAACTATACACATACACACAAAAAATGATCTGTTACTTCCACTGCCCTCAACAAAGAAACCAATAATACACAAATAACAGTCATACATAAAGTGATAGTATAAAAAATAAAGTCTTTATACTGTGCAAACGTTTGACTGTAAATCCCTTGAAATTCATTCTAGCGAGAGTTTCACCAAGCTGTACCTTTGACCAGCCATAACAACACTCACAATCCCTTTTCATAGGCCCACCAGGTCCTCTCCCAAGTTCCTGCTGCTCCTCCAAACCTGGGTTCACCTAATGACCTCCTAAAGGTGGTGCATTTCTCCTTTTTCTCCACTCTGGCGCTGCCCTACCTTATTTATGCCTCTCATTGGCCCTCCAAGTCAGGTGGTCCCTCCAAAGCACTCCATAGCTTGGAAACCCCTTGAAACTGAATGTATGCATATTATAAAACAATGCAAGGTACAAACGGACACTGATGGCACACACATCCGACATGCGCTACAAAGTTTTGTGAAAGAATCAGCCACAAACAGGACTTCTTAGGCTAAATGTGAAATGTCAAAACAAAAAGATTAACATAAGTAACTAACCCTAACCCTAACCCATTCCAACCATGCAACACGTGGTAGTAGTACAAGTTATTGGTTTTTGGGTTGTCTTTATCTACAGGGTGGGCCATTTATATGGATACACCTTAACAAAATGGGAATGGTTGGTGATATTAACTTCCTGTTTGTGGCACATTAGTATATGTGAGGGGGGAAACTTTTCAAGATGGGTGGTGACCATGGTGGCCATTTTGAATTCGGCCATTTTGGACCCAACTTTTGTTTTTTCAATAGGAAGAGGGTCATGTGACACATCAAACTTATTGGGAATTTCACAAGAAAAACAATGGTGTGCTTGGTTTTAACATAACTTTATTCTTTCATGAGTTATTTACAAGTTTCTGACCACTTATAAAATGTGTTCAATGTGCTGCCCATTGTGTTTGTGTTAACAAACAAAACCACCGCTATTGGTCTGATACTAACCCACATTGGATAGATCCCTCCAAGACTGTTGGAACAAAAAAATTGATGGTATGGTGTGGTATATGGGGGACAAAGATAGTGGGGCCATTCTTCATCAATGGAAACCTCAAGGCCACTGGATATGCGAAATTGCTACATGATGATGTGTTTCCCTCTTTATGCACTGAAGCTGGCACGTTCCCCGAGTTTTTCCAGCAAGATGGTGCACCACCACATTATGGGTGTCAGGTCCGAGCATTCCTAGATGAACAGTTTCTTGGAAAGTGGATTGGTTGTCGTGGGCCAGTTGAATTGTTTGCCCAGAGGGGACTGGGCGGTCTCATGGTCTGGAATCCCTACAGATTTTATTTTATTTTCTCCAGCCGTCTGGAGTTTTTTTTGTTTTTTTTCTGTCCCCCCTGGCCATTGGACCTTACTCTTATTCGATGTTAATTAATGCTGATTTATTTTTGTTTTCTTATTGTGTTTTTTTATTTTTCTATTCTTTATTATGTAAAGCACTTTGAGCTACTGTTTGTATGAATATGTGCTATATAAATAAATGTTGTTGTTGTTGTTGTTGAATGGCCCCCAAGGTCTCCTGATCTGACCCCCTTAGACTTTTATCTTTGGGGTCATCTGAAGGCAATTGTCTATACTGTGAAGATACGAGATGTGCAGCACCTGAAACTACGGATACTGGAAGCCTGTGCTAGCATTTCTCCTGCGGTGTTGCTATCAGTGTGTGAAGAGTGGGAGAAGAGGGTTGCATTGACAATCCAACACAATGGGCAGCACATTGAACACATTTTATAAGTGGTCAGAAACTTGTAAATAACTCATGAAAGAATAAAGTTACATTAAAACCAAGCACACCATTGTTTTTCTTGTGAAATTCCCAATAAGTTTGATGTGTCACATGACCCTCTTCCTATTGAAAAAACAAAGGTTGGATCCAAAATGGCCGACTTCAAAATGGCCACCATGGTCACCACCCATCTTGAAAAGTTTCCCCCCTCACATATACTAATGTGCCACAAACAGGAAGTTAATATCACCAACCATTCCCATTTTATTAAGGTGTATCCATATAAATGGCCCACCCTGTATTTATAAGACTTAAGCCCCATTTGGGCAGAATTACTTTTACACCAGGAGTTGGAGTAAAGTAATTACTGGAGTACCTCTGACATTTTAGTCCCGTCCAGATCACTCGTGTCAGTAAATGGTCACAAACTGTGTGTACTAATCGTAGTACAAATCATGAAGACTTCTGCCTTATGTAAAAGGTCCATAAAAATAACCCCAGTATAAAGTAGTCACATGCAAATCGACAGCTCAGTAAAACTCCACCAGTTAAGCAGTTCAATTACTGTACTTTACCCAGTGACTGAAGTGGGAAAAAGAAAGAACTGAAGGTATATTACTTGTTGTGTACGATAAATAATGGATTTGGGGTCGGGGCATCCAAAGGCACGGTGATATACAGTAATCCCTCGCTATATCGCGCTTCGACTTTCATGGCTTCACTCTATCGCGGATTTTATATGAAAGCATAACTGAATATATAACGCGGATTTTTCGCTGCTTCGCGGGTTCTGCGGACAATGTGTCTTTTTACTTCCTGTATATGCTTCCTCAGTTGGTTTGCCCAGTTGATTTCATACAAGGGACGCTATTGGCGGATGGCTGAGAAGCTAACCAATCAGAGCACGCAGTTGAGCTCCTGCGTGCTGAATGCAGTGTTAACCAGGAAGTCTCGTCTCGCTCATTCAGCATCAACGTGTTTCGCTGTGTAAAGAGTTGTGCTCTTTAGTGTTTATCTTTGTGCATAGTCAAGCCCTTCATTATGGCTCCAAAACAATCTGCTACTGCTTCAGGGGCCGTGCCCAAGCGCAAGAAGAAGATGTTAACGATTGCCGAAAAGGTAAACGTTTTGGATTTGTTGAAGGCTACGATTCTTTTTATTTAAAAAGTAGGAAAGGAATATAAGATCTACAGCTGCAGCGTCCTTTTAACCAGGGTGCAAAACGAGTTGTAAGTGGATGTAATAAGGCAGTAGTCTGGATGGAATCTGCTTTAGGGATTTGGATTGAAGACTGCCAGAAGAAGAACAACGGCAGTGCTACACAATCGCCTGAAGTGGCTCCTTTACAAGGGCTGTAACGCTCTCCTTTGCTGTGCAGTAAAATTAAACTCATTGTTGTCGGACAAGTCATCGTGTCATTGTTGGTGAGTAACCATAATTAATTTTCTTCTTACAGTGCTTAGTACATGTACGTACGTTTAGTGTCACTGTACACACATTTACTGTATACTATTTTTCTTGCAATGTACGTATTTATTGCTGGTGACCTGTCTATCGTAATGGCTGTAACATATGTGATATCGGAGACACTCAATATCTTTAAAATAATATTTAGGTTTTACTGTATATAAACAGTGTGTTTATATACATAATTTCAATGAATCTTACCTAATATCTAAGAGAATACAAAGGGATTATGCTGTATAACACTGCGGGAAATATTTATAAACAGTGCGAGAGAGTTTATGAGGGCTTAAAATATATAAAAATAACCATACAAACATATGGTTTCTACTTCGCGGATTTTCACCTATCGCGGGGGGGTCTGGAACGCAACCCCCGCGATCGAGGAGGGATTACTGTACACAATTTATACAGACAAGCAGGGGGGTGCAGGACTGTCCCGCTAGGCGGCGTGAATGGACATACTGTTATTATAAGTAAAGGTTGTTAATGTGCTCCAAATTGACGGTACAGAGTACCAGTGTGTACTGGCACATCTCAAGCACTGACTTTACAAAGTAACCCCGTTCAAACAGATATTAAAAATGACAGAAGTCCACTGGTAATTATTACTTTACTGGTATAAAACTAATCCTGTCAGACTAAAGCTTTAGTGAATACCTGATCACATTGATGTAGGGTTGTGTGGTAAACTGCTACTGGAAAAGCACTGAAAGATCCGGATTTTAAAACAGTATGGTAGCAGCATTTTGAGATTTTTGGTGCCGGATGTAAATGTCAGCCTTCCCATAATCCTCCAAACACACCTCCTTTCCTCAACAAACAGTACTGGACATGCGGAAAAATGTCTGTTCCAAAGACTTAACTAAATAAAACCACATGAGCACGACTTCACTGGGGAAGCCCAGCACCCCCTTATTACTTCGATGTGATCAGGACTTCACCGGAGACCCAAAATTGCTTTGATGGGATCAGGACCACCCCCTTATTGCTTCATACTATCAAGAGGAAAGCAGTGCATAGAGCGGCGTAATTGCGCAGTGCACCAAGAAGACAGGAATAAGACGGGTGGGGTTTGGAGTTCTCCGTTATGTGCTTCAGAACCATTTTGAGGTCTGCATCGACACTGAAGTCAAAACTTTAGTACCAATCCAACACTACATTGACGTTATAGTTACGCAGAAACTCAAAATTCTCAAGGGTTCACCAACGTTATGGCGCCAATGCATATCTTCAGGTTGATTTTGCCACGTCAAGCCTTTCTTTACCACACTGGTGAATACGTGGATTGTGGTACCTTTAGATGAATGCCATTGAGTGCAACAGATGAAGGTTGAAAAAGAGGTTTCAAATTTTCAAAAAAATAAGAAAGCCCATAGATACTTATAAAGGTGGTCTCAAGGTTTTGAGCTTGTTCAATTAAGAGAAACACTAGCAAAACCACAGCTTCCTTCTGCCACACACGTGAAACAGTTCTGCCATGCTTATACTTGTATAACAACCCTTCTGCATCCGAGTTGTAATGCCCTGCTTTCAAACTTTCCACATTGCAGCTGCCCATGTTGGTGTTTTTGGATGGTCTCCCATTAAGCAAGTGGGCCCACACTGCAAGACTTAACTGTAGGCCTGTCTGAAGACCCCACGGGACTAGAAACTTGATGAGCGGCTCCTGTCGTAGCCTCTTACATTTAAGTGGTATGACTGCACAGACAAACTGTCCCCTACCTGTACGCTGAAACTCTCCCTTTCTCTGGCAGACACTCCTTCACCTTGTTCCTGTCCAGGCCCAACTTTCGAAGCAACCAGAAGCACCGGGTTCGGTAGAGCATCTCGGCAACAAGGAACATGTTGTCTGCTGACAGGAGGTCCATTCTCTTCCACTCACTGAAGAGCTCAGTGAATGAGGACACGTGTCCCAGGTCTCTGCCAGCCACATCTCTGCACAGGAAGATGAAGGGTTCCAGGTGCTCTCTCCCCAGGAGCTGCTCTACCTTGTATAGACAAACTTGGAACTCCATAGGCAGTTGGGTCGCTAAAAGAGCCAGGCCAGCACAGTACCTGTAACAGAATTCAGACAGCGTAAGGAAGACAGTGACCGCCAGGAGAGAAGATGGACCCCCAGCAAGCCTGAAAATGCAAGCTCAGACAGGCCGATTCAGAGGAGAAAAAGCAGGCGTGAAACAGATGGATTGTCTTACCCCAGTATATCTGAAGTTCAGTGAGGCCACGATGATGAATTACTATGAAACAAAATAAACAAAAGAGCAGAGTGTGTGTAAATAGCGTCACATCCCGAAGGACATCCGGTGTCACTGCAGGTTTCCTCGCTCATGCTGCAGACTGGCTGACATGTTCAAGTGTCTTCTCATTAGCCAGTCAAGCATCGAAAGGAAAAAACGTTAGCATTCGAAACAAACTCACTAACATTAAATTCCAAATAAATAAACGGGCACCAGCATCACTCCAGTATAACTTGTACGGCAAAACACGTTCGCTGCACAACTGAGCCCATCACATCGAGAATCAGCAGCTAATTGGTTTGTCTTTGTTGTCTGAGGCTACAAAATTCATCTCGGTGTCGTTTCTGGGGTTTACACAAACAAGGAACTCAATTCTGTGGCTATTTTCTTGATTGGAGCCTCCAATTAGAAATTAACTTTTATTCAACGTCTTTCTGAACGCCATTTTCTTTAGATTTTGGGCTGGCAATTTTGTGGTTTCAGTCGCCACGATGTACATCCAGGTTGCTAGGAGCAAGGCCTCAACGGTCATGACATTAGTTGTAATTTGTGAAGGCTTAAAAGGTCGTCTTGACTGCCATTTTGTATCCGTGATTAGACAAAAACTTAGCAACTTGTTATTCTTTTGATTTTACTGGTTACTGGCGCTAGAATTTGGCCTCAACTTCTGCATTTTGGTTTGAGATTTGGCTCCGACGCCTCATTTCTTCTTTCCGGTCTCGATCTTCGCGTTGCCCTCGACTTCACTCTTTCTCCCGTTCCTCACTCTAATTTTTTTTTTTATGCAGACAACACACAAAGGGCAAGGACAAACAAGCAGCATTGTTACTGGCAATCGTTTCCCCTCGGTCATACGCTGAAAGGGGAAGTTCCCTGTGATTTCATGCGCCGACTGCACTCGCCTGCTTCAACAGCCTGAAACTGACCCGAAACCCTCAAGCAGGACAGCGAGCGATCAGGCTGTGCTTGTCGAGAGCGAGCTGCTCTGTGATCGCCATTGCACACCCTTTGCATGCCATCACAAGCACCGTGTGTTACCATTGGAGCGGAATTCACTTCTTATACACATTTTGAGCATTAATTATTGAAAAGATTGGGCAAGTGGGTGTAGTGCGTGCAGCAAAAAATACGAAAAATGGCAAGTCAGGGCAAAACAACACAAGGGACTGCATTACAATCATTCAACTATCAATGAACAGATAATAGACACTATATAATGGAGAGATAGATAGATAAGTACATATACACAGCCATGTGAAAAAGTAAAGGCACCTCATGGAAACGGCTGACTTTTTCAACATATCTGAACAGGCAAACTGCAGGGTGTTAGCTGGAGGCTATCCAGGCATGATTCATCCCTGAACAGGGCGTACTTAAAGATGTCCGTTATTACTCATCGTTCATTCCTGTACTTGGTTCTTCTTACAAAGCGTGTAGAGTAACAGGAAAGAAACAATTCTGGTCACTGCGGCTCCATTTCAGACTGCGTCTGGTTAGCATGGTCCTCAAGCAGCAATGCACTGAGCGCCTACTGTCCCAAGACAAGTCTTCTGCAAAACTGTCCTCGTCACTGGTCACTAAGACACAATTTAAAGGGCCAGCAATGTCGCAAGTACAGAGTACAGTGAAATTCTTACTTGCATGTGCAAATCAACATACAACACGCCAGCACTATAAGTGAATAGAGCTACCACACTTTGATTCACCTGTCCATCTGTTGAATTGAACCTGCTTATCAACATCAGGATCACACCGAGACAGTGTCTAGCCTGGCAATATTATTACAAGTACAGAGACTGAATAAAATGACCCAGCGATGAATGAGGATGGGCAAGTAGCCCCCACTGTGTTAACCAGAGTAAAAGAATGTGGCAAGATGTTTGAAAACTGCACCAAATCAGTGCATATGTTGGGAAGTGCAGGAACCTACTCAAGTCTTGGCTGGCTAAGTGTTCCCTTGCTATCACAATAAAACACAAAAACAATACACAACATATACAGACGAATGAAACCAGTAGACTTACGGCAATTCCTCGGATACGAAAGACCACATTAACTACCACGTTTATCACTTTATGTTCACCTACCAACTTTTGTTTTTTTTTTTTTTTTTTTTTTTTTACTTATGAGCAAAAATAATTTTGCCGAGGCCGGAAATGTAGTAACTGCCACAAATGGTAAGGACTTTAGAATATAATGACATCATTCACAAGTTCACCCAGTGCCTTACCTGGCAAACAGATGATAACAACTTGTATTCTCTGACTTGCATAATCCAATCCAGTTACAGGCCTGAAGCCTATCATGGCAAGAAGCAACCCTGGATGGTGTGCCAGTGATTGGCAAAGCCCACGGATACAGGGCAGCTTGGAACTGCCAACTACCCAAACACACATGGCCGATTATATTACATGTACTCATTACTGCAACAAAAGGAGCTGAAAAACCCAGAAGAGCTACATGATCAGCGCGGGACAGATGACATTTTGATATTTTATGAGCGCACAGGTACCCTAGTGGACACAATTACTGAAGTCTCTCCACCACATTCTTCATTATTCTCAGTGACTTACAGAAGAGACTTCTTTTGGCTGAACTTCACCTAACCTGGTTTTTAAGCTTCACACCCCTTAACTGTTACTGGTTCCCATAACCAGCAGCCAATCAACACTGAAATGCAACGCGAGCCAACTGATCCCAGTCTGACTGACGGCCCGTCCAGCCTGACTCGCAGCTTCACCAAACAAATCTCGGCACTGGAATTCACGGCTTCGTAAAATGAACGAACGAACGAACGAATGAATGAACGAATCGTCCCAATCAAAGTTCTTTAAATAGTGGGTCTAAAACGCGACAAAGGACGGTTCAGCCCGCGTAGGGTCGGTCTCGGCTCCTCCGTCTTCGCCCCACGCGTTCCCCACCATTTACTTCCCTTTAGCCGGATGGCGGGTAACAGGTGCCGGCGAGGTGTTCGGCGATACTCACGCCGCGTCATTCCCAGCAGAGCCGTCACCGCCGCTCGATCAGACAGCAAGCAGATCCAAAGTGTAAACTCCGTCTACTGTACGTGAGAGGTGAGAGCAGAAGTCGGAAACCGCGGAGGGGAGAGCGAATGAGGGGCGGGGTTATTCAGGACTGCTTCTCGTGTCACAGGTGGGCGGGGTTTGGCTTCCCGAAAGTTAGAGTTCGTCTCCGCCACAGTCCCGCCAAGCCTGGGAGCGGATGCTGGGCATGCGCTCTTCGTGCTGTTAGTTCACGTGCAGCTGCTGCCGTGCGAATGTCGTCTTTCTGGATGACGCCTTCCTGTCGCCTTCATCACAACATTTCACAAGCCTGTCCGTACGCCCGCATGGGTGATGCTGCTGCTGCGTTCACTCTCAGGGGACTTTTCGGATTAACCACAAGTGTCGCTTTCCGGACCCACTTCGTTACTTACACGTACATTTCCGGTCGTAGAAATGCGAGGTCGCTGCTAGTTGGTAAGCACAAAAAAGCAAATTGAGATAATGTAGAATTTTTTCATGAAATTAAAAAGCAAATTGAACGTCTTAATGGTGCAGCACATCGCTCCAAGCATGAAGGGGCGCTGGTAATCCTTTGGCTTTGCCTATTTGACTCGTTTTTATTTTTATTTTTTTTTAAATGACCCTTTTTTAATTAGCTTACCATTTTGTTCATTTTCTATATATGTTGTATATTTCTCAGGCTTTTCGTTTTCTCGCGAAAAAGGTTCAAATAAACAGAGCCAAGAAACAGTGACGTTTAATGTTACTTGCATAGCTTTGTCTCTATTTCTGATTCTTAAAACTGCCTAAATTAGGGTTCATTTCAAAGCAAAATGCAGCAATGGATTATGTTTATAAGTGACCTACTTTAATAAATGAAATCGTGTGAAATAACTGCAAAACTAGAACACGGTATTTGATTGATAGGTAGGTAGATAGAAATGTATTTGTCCTGAGGATAATTTGGCTTTTTACAGAAGCTCTTTATAATAAAATAAATAGATAGATAAGTAAATAAATAAAGAGACATATTTTAGTCCAAGAACACACTGGAATGACTATAAAGGAAAAAAATTCAAAAGAAACAAAAGTTCTGACTTGGCAGTCCCAGACCCAGTGAGGTACTTTGCAGGGGTACCGCTGTTGGTTTAAAGGACCCCCAGTCGCGTTTCTTAACAAATCTTCATTGTTGGTGTGTCACAGAGAGGATGTGTAGCATTGTTCATAATGGCGTCAAGTTTTGTTTTAATCCTCTCCTTCGTTTGGACCTCCTCCTGGGGGTCCAGACGGTGTCATATAACTGAGCCTGCCCTTTTAATTATTTTTTTTGATTCGGTGGGCCTCTTTTAAGGTGACGTTACCAGCCCAGCACACCACAGTGGAGTTGTAGAAGATACAAAGGATGTCACTTCCCACATTAAAGGAGCACAGTCTCCTAAGGAAAAAGAGCCTGCTCTGCCATTTCTTCTTCTCTAGTTTCTCTGTGTTCCGAGACCAGTCCGTCGTGTCATTAATGTGGGCCACCACTACATCCAGTACTTGAGTAATGACCGGACACAGAGGCTCTTTGATGTGGCGAAAGTCAATAGGCAGTTTCTTGGTTTTTTTTACACACCATCCATCCATCCATTTTCCAACCCGCTGAATCTGAAAACAGGGTCACGGGGGTCAGCTGGAGCCAATCCTAGCCAACACAGGGCACAAGGCTGGAACTAATCCCGGGCAGGGTGCCAACCCACCACAGGACACACACACACTAGGGACAATTTAGAATCGCCAATCCACCTGACCTGCATGTCTTTGGACTGTGAGAGGAAACCCACGCAGACACGGGGAGGACATGCAAACTCCACGCGGGGAGGACCCGGGAAGCGAACCTTTAAGGGTCTCCTAACTGCGAGGCAGCAGCGCTACCCACTGCGCCGCCATGCCGCCTCATTCACACACAATTCTTAAAGATCTTCACCTGACTCCTCTCCTGTTTCTCAGCCCCCTTATCGAGACCCCCCATAAGTGCAGAGTCATCTGAGAATTTCTGCAGGTGGCATTACCTGCTGTTATATTTCAAATTGGAGGTGTGCAGAGTGAAGAGAAAAGCAGACCGGCCTGCTCCTCATGTCGCTCCAGTGTGGCTCCCACAGTCCTCGAATCTCACAAACTGCAGTTTGCCTGACAGATAGTCCATTGCCCAGGACACCGTTGGCTCATCCACCTCCAACATATCTTTGTGTTTACCACTTAGCAAGGAAAGCTGGATGGTAGTGAAGGAACTGGAGATATCAAAAAATATCATCCTTGCAGTGTGGCCTGCTTTGTCCAGGTGAGAATAAGCCTTGTGGAGCAGGTGGATAATTTCATGTATGGATTCGTTGGTTAAAAAGAAAATTACTGACTGGGAAATTGAGAGGAGCAAAACCTGCAGGCAGAGGGAGGCACCAGGAGTGAACTCGAGAACCTTGAGACATTGTCAGTACTGTATCATGAGGCGACACCATGTCCTTGTATCTCTGCACACTCCATGCGTTTGTGTAATTTTTGCACAGCACACACATTGCCACTCGCTTCTCCAGGTGCTGTTTGCACGCGGCGGGTTTACAGGTTGGCAACACTGAAAGGAGAAACCCCGTCTTGTGTATCGTAGTGCTGCTCACGTCCTTATGGTCACCTACGTAGCGCTGCATATTTATTGTCTTTATGTTTTACATATACAGCGTCTTGAAAAGTCTTAATTGCCCAGATGTTTGGTCACACCCATGGATTTTAACAGAAATTTTTATTGGGAAATCTACTGTCAATCAAAGGGAAGATTATAAAGCATTAAAACTTTCCAAAAACAGTTTGCATGTCTTCATCCCTTCCATTGGCTGATCCACCGCTCTCAGCTCTCCCAGCAAGTCATCTTTTATCATTTTATTAGAGGTGCCCAGTCCTGCTTTCTGAGATCTCATCACAGATGTTCAGTGAGGTTGAGGTTAACACTCTGCTAGGCCACTCAGGGACACCCATCCATTGTTGCTCTGGTAGATTGATAAGCATTGTTCCCATTCTGAGCTTCCTGCCAGAGGGCAGCAGCTGTTCCTCCATTTTCTGTGTATATTGGTGCAGCATTGAATTTTCACACGAGTCCTGACTAGGCTGCCAGGCCCACAACTGCCACAGTGCTGATGCTGTCCCCAGACCAGGGTGATCTTTTTAAAGTTACTTTTAAAAGAAAGTTCAGGGAGAAGGTGAGACCGGCACTGGGTGGCAGTGAATAAGTTACGAGATAGCTAGGCAACTACAGTAGAAGTGGTAAGGAAGATGTATGACATCTAGACCATGGAAGAAACCTTGTGGTGGAATGGGGACGTACAGGAGATTATACAGAGGAAGAGGTTGGTGAAGAAAAAGTGGGATAATCAGAGCGATACAGAAAGTAGACAAGAATACAAGGAGATATGGCGTAAGGTGAAGAGAGAGGCAGTGAAGGCTAAAGAAAAGGCGTATGAGGAGTTGTATGAGCGGTTAGAGACTAAGGAGGGAGAAAAGGACCGATTGGCTAGCTAGACAGAGGGACCGAGCTGGGAAAGATGAGCAGCAGGTTAGGGTGATAAAGGATAAAGATGGAAACGTACTCACAAGCGAGGAGAGGGTGTTGAGTTGATGGAAAGAGGACTTTGAGAGGCTGATGAATTAGGAGAATGAGTGAGAGAGAAGAGGTTGGATGATGTGGAGATAGTGAATCAGAAAGTGCAACAGATTAGCAAAGACGAAGTAAGGACAGCTATGAAGAGGATGAAGAATGGAAAGGCCGTTGGTCCAGATGACATACCTGTGGAAGCATTGAGGTTTTTAGGAGAGACGGCAGTGGAGTTTTTAACCAGATTGTTTAATGGAATCTTGGAAAGTGAGAGGATGACGAGGAGTGGAGAAGAAGTGGACTGGTGGGCCGATATTTAAGAATAAGGAGGACGTGCAGGACTGTAGCAACTACAGGGGGGTAAAAATGATGAACCACAGCAAGAAGTTTTGGGAAAGAGTAGTGGAAGCTCAGTTAAGAAGTGAGGTGATGATTAATGAGCAGCAGGATGGTGTCATACCAAGAAAGAGCACCACAGATGTGATGTTTGCTCTGAGGGTGTTGATGGAGAAGTAGAGAGAAGGCCAGAAGGAGTTGCATTGCGTCTTTGTGGACCTGGAGAAAGCAAATGACAGGGTGACTCAAGAGGAGCTGTGGTATTGAATGAGGAAGTGGCAGAGAAGTACGTGAGAGTTGTACAGGATATGTACGAGGGAAGTGTGACAGCGGTGAGGTCAGCCGTAGGAGTGATGGATGTGTTTAAAATGGAGGTGGGATTAAATCCGTGATCGGCTCTGAGACCTTTCTCATTTGTAATGGTGATGGACAGGTTGACAGATGAGATTAGACAGGAGTCTTCATGGACTCTGATGTTTGCAGATGACATTGTGATCTGTAGCGAGAGTAGGGAGCAGATTGAGGAGACCCTGGAGAGGTGAAGATATGAGAGGAGAGGAGAGGAATGAAGGTCAATAGGACCACCACGACAGAATACATGTGTGTGAATGAGAGAATCTGTGACAGACACCTCAACAAGAATGAAAGGGAAGGTCTACAGGACGGTAGTGAGACCAGCTATGTGATATATGGGCTGGAGCCGGTGGCACAGGAGACAGAGCTGGAGGTGGCAGAGTTAAAGATGCTAAGATTTGCATTGAGTGTGATGAGGATGGGCAGGACTAGGAATGAGGACATTAGAGGGTCAGCTCAGGTTGGGAGACAAAGTCAGAGAGGTGAGATGGTGTTGGTTTGGACATGTGAGGAGGAGACGACATGAGGGGAATAATGAGAGAAGGATGCTAAGCATAGAGCTGACAGGCAAGAGGAGAAGAGGAAGACTATGAGGAGGTTTATGGATGTGGTGAGAGAGGACACGCAGGTGATGGGGGGTGACAGAGCAAGATGACAAAGACAGGAGGATATGGAAGAAGATGATCCGCTGTGGTGACCCCTAACAGGAGAGGCCAAAAGAAGAAGACTTTTTAAAAAAAAAGTATTGCTCATTACGTACCTAATAAAAGGTAACTCAATATGTTGTACAGTTACTTATTATGAGTATGAAAAGTCTTTTGTATGAAAACTGCACATTTGAATGGCCAGCGTTTGTTACTAAATCCTAAACCCACATTAGAAGCGGACCAGAAACAGCCAAATTTGATCATTTTTTTTGTTTTACAATTGCAATAATTTCCATCCGTGACCAAACATGTTTACTTTTAAATGTGGCCAAACAACTCTCCCTTGGATTCATCCAGCCGGAGCACTTTGTTCCAGAAGACCTGGCCTTTGTCTAAATGTTCAATGGCTAAGTCTTCTTGCTCTGATGTTCTTTTTGGACAGTAAAGTCTTTTTCCTGCCAAGCCTCATTTGTCAAATCCCATTCTGATTGAAGATGCCTGCATTTTGACACAAGAGTTACAGTACCTGCGGATTAAGCAGTGAAATTCTGAGGTTCTTGGAGACGTCTTTCAGTGTCAGACGGTCAGTACTTGGGCGGAATTTGCTGAGCCAGCCATTCCTGGACAAATTGGTCATTCAAAATCTACACCACTCGTAGATGATTTTCCATTCTGTAGAACTGATTTTGAAAAATGTGGCCATCTCCTCCCAGACTCTTCTGCATCTGCAACCATCTTTCTGATGGCCTCAGAGAGCCCTTTTGATTGTGGCTTGATGCCACCACGCACGTCCATAGCAAGGAGAACACCAGACCCTCGATATCTGCGTCCACCTGCAGACTCCATAAGGAGGTCCTCATCTGGAAGACCTGACTCCCATTTGATGGATTTGAAGCATTTGGAAGGAGAACCAGGAGAAAAAACAGAATCATTGCCTAAAACAGGCCAAGTTCAAAAATCCTTATCCAAAATATGAAATACAAACCAAAAAAATTCAAACCGAGAAACAGTCGTCAAGTCCTGACTCAGAGAATTGTTTTTAAATAGATAAATAGAAACATGGCCAGCAGGAGTAGCACACGGCCATTTTACAGTATATAGGTGACGAGTGATGACATAATTAATGTGTCGTATGACCTGCCAAGAGCATAGCAACCACAGACGGCGGCATCCGCAACAATGAAAAACCACAAACCAAGGTGGCAATAACACATTGTAATAAACTCATAGATGAGAAAAATAAAATAAACAGATGTACAAAAAAAAAAAATAAAGACTGAGCTGAAATCCACACGTGTCAAAACCGCACACGACGACACTCATACTGTGAAGCACAACGCATGCGAATCGCTGGTCTCTTCTGTTAAGATGCTTTTGATCGACCCTGTCGTGTGTTCCTACTCGAACTTCAAGTCCGTTCACTTGTGGGTTTTGTTGGCCCCTTTTACAAGGAGGGGGCTGTGATGTACGCAGATTTTTGTGTTTTCTATGTTTTTGATCTTCTTTGTGTTTTGTATTGAATTTAAAAAGTTATCCTTATTTTCATTATTTAATTAACAAAATGAATTAAAGACTTTAAGACCTTAGCAGCAGCGTCAAGGTAGAACAATGGGTTATCTGAGGATATTAAGAACAAATCGGTCAAGTAGGATTTAGGAGAAACGTCAGGTTAGGATTGTCGAGTCGAGCGGAACTGCTGAAGGCTGGAGCCACCGCCACGTGATATGCATGTAGGAGATGTAAACGTATGGGTTACAAGGAGTGGCGAGATGGGTCCAGCTGCAGCTCTCTGCGATTCAGTCGCTCCTCTGGACAGCCAATTAGATCGCAGGTTTTAGTCACTTGGTTTGCTCGACTTGGGTCAGAGAACTCCTCTCCTTAACTCATATAAAGTGACAAACTCCTCAGTGGAGTGGAGCTCTGGAGGTCCACAGCTGGAGTATATTGGGTGAGGCTCACGTGTCAAGATATCTACCCGAGAGTGCGGTCCCATAAACTCTGTCATCAAACGCCTCGGCCCCGCGACATCTTGTTTGGCTTTAGCGAGTTATTTTCTGGTATATTCTTCATTTCATGTATCTTTCCTAAAGCCTGCTGTTCACGTACATCATTTTCGGTTGCCTTCTGTACGACCTCCTCTTGGTTGAATTTGAAGTTCCAGAAGATTCCAGAGTGGATTACCTCATACGCTAGAATGGATTTCGGCACATGATTTACACTCTCCATGTCTCTCTTCTAGATTTTATAAATGCTTTCCTGATGAGCTGGACGGTTGCGTACAGAGTTTGTACCTTCTACGTGTGTATTTTTTGGGTTACTTAAGTTTTTTTATGTATAAAATTACTTTGTCTGCGGTGAGCTGGCACCCTGCCCGAGGTTTGTTTCCTGCCTTGCGCCCTGTGCTGGCTGGGATTGGCTCCAGCAGACCCCCGTGACCCTGTGGTTAGGATATAGCAGGTTGGAAAATGACTTTGTGTTTAGAATTCAACATCATGAAACGAGCTCAACGGCCATCGCATTACACTGTGGTTAAGATGAGGAGTGTGGGAGGGTCATCTGACTTACAGGGTGTTGTGTGACTCACGTTGTGGACATTAGCTGACCACGTCTTAGGCTGTGCAGGCTGCACCTCTAAAAACAGTGCTTTACATTCGCAGGTACACATCTGGAGTTCTCCTTTGGCAAAACGCTCCGACGTCATTAAACGTCATCATCAGCCACCATGAATCTGAAAACAAGCAGTGAAGCCTGTGATCATATTTGTGTGTGTTATAAATACGTTTAGTTCTTCATGTGCTGTGAAGTAAATGACATTCATACATCCTCAACCTGAGCCACTCATGATTATCGGTATCGACACTGGCCGCTACGTCACCTGATCGCACCGATTCATTAAAACTAAACTTGACGCTTTATTTACAGATCTCTGTTACCGAACTGCACGCAGCACACTGTGCAATTGAGCCCCACAAAGGACCAACATACCGATCGATACGTGTGCTTCTTGCCTTACACCCACAGCTGCTGGGAAAATAAGAACGCAGATAACATAACTTCAATAAAATAAGTACTGCGTTAGCTTACTCGTTACTTTAAAAAAGTGATCGGGCTGTGTAAGACACGTTACTCCCATCACTGCTCCTGAGATCGCGCTGCTCTGCTTGGCACTGAACGTTCAGCTCACCAACATCATTTTAGTGATTTCTGAAATATTGAGACAGAATGCGATTGGAAAACTTCTCTTTGTGGACACGTCCAGCACTTTCTACCCATGGCTGCCGGATGTGTGTGCAGACTACGGTGAAGGCTTTAAGATGGTCACATCACTGGACATCTGTTCACCCGGCTTCTCCAAGCTTAATCAAACTTTAGATGGCATTTCAGAAAACAGATTTCTGTGAATAACCGGCTAATTAAAGTGCGTGTAAGCTCGGCGATTGCATATAAATAAGGACCGCATTCCTATTTGTAAGCTTTTCCTCGGTCCGTTCCCCTTAGTGCCAGTCAGCTCCCCAGTGACAAGTATTGCTATTCTGGTTTAGACCTCACTTTAGTTTTTTTTCTTCATATTTTTGATCGGATTGTTTGCTCAGCTTTGATCTTTCAACTTGTGACTACGACCTTTACCATTCTAAACATCTCCTGGTCTCTTCCTACTCACGACACTCCTCGCCGGTCACTGACAGGTACGAATGTCTCCTGTTCGACTCTTTTTTTTTTTATTTTTGCCTCTTTAACTCTTTCAGGGTAGTGGAGGGTAATCAGCGGAGACAAAACTCGCCGTTACGTTTTACTTCGACTCTCTTTGTTAGAAGGAAAGTTAGTTTTCGTTGATTTGACCTCGAGTCCATATGGATGAGTGAGTAGTGAAGAGCAAGTAACCTCTAAAATGGCATCGAGATCTGGTGAGAGATCAAAGCGAAATATTAATAATAATACATTTCATTTATATAGCGCCTTTCCCACGCTCAAGGCACTTACAGAATATAAGAACGAACTGCTGGGTATACCGTATATAGCATTGTACAAACCTAATAAATAAATAAATAAAGAAGATTAAGACAGTAAATTCAGAGAAAGCCTAACAGACAACATCATTGATGGCCTGCACACACACACACACACACACACACACACAGGTGACATGAACATCTTGACATGGAGGTAAACTGAGAGAAGGGGAATGAAGTCAAGTCGAGCTAAACGCCTTCCTGAACAGATGAGTTTTAAAAGAATTCATGGAGTCAGCTGACCTGATTCATTAATTTTGGTAGGTCATTCCAGAGTCTGGGCACTCGCTTTAAAGCTGACGGCCCTGCTGTCACCCATGGAGTGCAGATTAGATAGATAGATACTTTATTAATCCCAAGGGGAAATTCAAAATTATTAAAATTATTTTGAAAATGATCAAAATTATGATTAGCGTGGGGCACAACAGGATGGCCAGAATCAGAGGACCTTAGTGGGCGGGCAGGCACATAGTGATGGAGAAGGTCACTGATGTAGTCTGGCGTGAGGTTATTTAAGGCTTTGTAGGTTGTTAGTAGGATTTGATATTCGATTCTGTAAGACACAGGGAGCCACGTTTTGCGTATTATCGCTGAATCAGACTCAGATTTGTCGGACTCTGATTTCGCTGCAAGTGATCTGGAGATCGAAAACGAAAGCGAGGTACCAGCATCAAGTGATGGCAGTGCTGAACAGGCTCGTGTAGCTGATGTACCTGGGAGGCCCGCCACTTACGATGACAACAGGTACAAACCAGATTGTGTCACATTGCGACTGCCACCACCGTGCAAAGACAGCCAGGCTGGCCTGCCACGTATTCCTGCTGGCCATCGAGCTGCCCCACACAGCCGCTGCTGCTGGCACAGACGCCAAAACAAGTGCAGCAACAGACATTTTATGTGTGAAAACTTTGCAGAAAAAATTTTTTGGGGAAACAATATTCAGCCCTCAAAGAGTTCAAATGTTCTCCCCAGAATCTAACAGAAGGTGCTACTCCACATTTCTAAAGTCACAGGGGACCACGAGCATGTCATCCCCTCAGTGCCCTTGCTGCCTCTTCCTTTCCAGTACGCACTGAACAGTCCACACTGACCTCAATTTGTTAATTAATATCATGGCTTACTCGCCTTTAGCTGTGCGCGGTAACTTGTGACATCAACAACTACAACAGCTTCTGGGAGACTGAAGTGGTGGCCCTGGCGCTTGAGAAGACTGAATCCTGTCCTGATCCTGCTCGCTGGCATAAAAGTCACGCCCACTCAATACTGTCTACATCATTCAGTCGTGAATACAGCAACCCTGTCATGCCAATAAAAATCCCATCAATACAAGAAGGATCTGAACGAGATGTTGGCGGAGCTTAGCGACACGTGGACAGAGTGGTCTCTTCTCGTTTGTCCGATTTCTTACAGTGAAGTCCCCACTGTGGTACAGCGGGTCCGCGGCTTCCAATAAAAAAGGCCGGGTTTTAATCCGTATGGCCATGCCGTTTTCCGTGGGCGCGACTGCACGACCGCGGGGAGTTAATGAGTCGCACCTGCACGTGTGGGTGTTCTTGATTACCTCATTGGCTTCCTGCGGTGTGTGATTAAGGCGCTGCGGACACAGAAGCACATGTAGAGATATGTGTATATACACGGGTCGACACCAGAGAAAGGGAGATAGAGAGAAATGGAAGGATTGAGGAAAAGAGAAAGGAGGTTGAAGGATAGGAAAGAGCAGTCATAGCAGGAGACACCACGAGCTGGGACCCCGCGGAGGAGCGTTTGTTGGTGGCCCACTGAAAGTTTGAGTGAGTGGGGTGAGCAGAGCAGGGATCTGAGGAGTGACTACGGGTGTGTGAAGGATGAAGGGAGGACAGCTGACCTCGACGGTGTGGCAGTGACGTCCACAAGGAGGCCAAGACGGAGGTTAGCTGAAGGAGCTCGTGGCTGTAGAGGTCTCCACCGGCTGCGGGAGTTATGGCTGAGCCGGAGAGAAGAATGGGCTCGTGATGAGAGAGACTGCATTTTAACCTCGGATTGATTTATGGATGACTGTTTTAAGGAGTATTTATTGGAACGCTGGACACTGCACTTTTTGTTTTATCGTTTTAATAAAAGCACTTAGCACTTTTGGAATTACCTCCTGGCATCATTAGAGATTTGTCCTCACTTGTCAGCTCATCTCGGTTATAACTAATCGACGGTGTTGGGCTCAAGGGCTCCCATAAGGACGATGGGAGCGTGAAGAGAACCCGCATCTTCACACCCACAGGCCTGACTTTGAGACACCCCATAATAATAAACTTGTGTTAAATGTTTCACACAGACATGGCGGTCATGAAAGGAGATGATTTTGCAAACTTTTTTTTAAAAAGGCCCTTGGAAAAAAAATGCCTTTAGCAGCTCAAGCCGAAACTCCACAGCAGCCCGAGTGTCCCGATGTGGGCCCTGCAGCTCATGTAACCGACTTCTCCATTTATGTTGGTTTGGTGTTTTTGTTTTTTTGCATAAAGCTTAACGTCTGAAGCGAGATATCGCGTGTGACGCAGCAGACCCCAGCACATTCAGATCGTCTTGAGAGGTCTTGCAGTGTCACTCGGCTTGCGCCACAAGTCTCAAAGCGTCTGGACACTGCGCGCCGTTTATTATCCTGTGTTGCCGTTTTGTTGCACTGGTTTTGGTAATGCGATGCCCTATGGCACACACATGGTGATTTGTTTACGCTCCTGGCACTATAAGGAATACTATGTAAGTGGAAAAGTTGAGTTGTGTGGGGGACGAAGCTCACTCGATTTAGGATGCCAACTCAGCTGCTCCGTTCACGACCGTGTCGGTTAAAACACAAAGATGTTTCAGGAAAGACGTATTCTGAATAGTCGCAAAAGGAATGAAGATTTCCACTGAAGTCCGATATAACAAATTCAACACTGTAGAACTCGGTGTCGTGCCGTCTTATCCATTTAGTTATAGGAGTGAACCGGCAGCGTTCATAACTTGCAACCAAGACAATGTCGGTCTTTAAACTGAGCGCTGGCGTATCGTTTATAACACGCTCTACCTGTACTTCTCCGTGCCACCCACTAAGCCGCTTAACACAATTCCTGAACACCCACACACGTGCCAGGGTGCCTTCCGCTGTACGGAAATTAGACCGACTTTCTTACCAGGCGAGTTGAGACTGACAAGACAAGCCCAGTGCGCATGTTCAGAAACAAGAAGGAGGAAAGGTCTCAACAGAGATTAGAGGAGACAAGACACACCAGGGCCTCAATCCTGAGAGAGAAGGTGGTCAGAGAATTCCCAGAGTGACCACCAAGACTGAGCCACCGCTTCAGCCATACAGATGCAGTTCCTAGTCCTGGAATTTAAACCTGAGAGATGAGATGCTTGAGGGCCACGCGGCGTGTGACACACAACAGCAGCAGACCTTTATGAAGTGACCATCTGAGAGTCCAGACAGTGCCCAAGCTAAGACAAAGTGGGTACGTGGAAGACCAGGTTTCTTGTAAGTCTGGATATTTTCTCCGGAATCTGCTTTGCCTCAGTGAGCTGAACAACACCTGTATTCTTGCTGACGTCCTCGTTTACGTTGGTCAGGATGGTTAGGATGTTCTCACCACTGAAAGAAAACAAGAGAATGTTAACCGTGAAGCAGGAGGTAAAAATGACAAGGAGCAGTGGACACCAGCCTGAATGGCACTGCCAGGGACTTCCATATAAAGACTCACCGAGGGCATCCCACTTTGAGCTGGTGGCAAAGTGCCTGGATGTACCAAGAGCCTTCATTTGGGTCCCTCATGGACACGTACTGTGGCACCGTGGCCATGCCGATTAGGAAATCGGCATCGACAGGAACAGTTCTGCTTGCTGTGGCATCAGACTCCATGCCGTCCCCACCTGCATCGACGGCCACAGCCTCCTGCATAATTTTGCCTTGACAGGCCTGAATGAAGAACACCTTGGGCTTCATCAGTAGGTCCCTGCAGCGGTTCCCATTGAAATAGGAAGTGATGTCAGACAGGGGGACCTTCTCCCAGTCCACTCCCATCACGCACTGCTGCTCTCCGTGACTCAGGACGCAACACACAAAGCAGTCGACGGCCGCGTGGCTCATCTGCCTGAACTCGTCCAGCGTGTGTTGAATCTGCTGAGCTTTGAGGTTATTTCGAATGTGAATTTCAAAGCCCAGCCAGCTGAAGACGTCTTTGAGGGCCTCTGCAAAAGAGACACAGCAGTCAGTTATTGCACAGCACCTCCTACACGGTCTGTCACCTCATGTGTCACATGTGCAGCAATCACACAGGTGAAGCAAAGCAGACTGAATAATTCATCTAATGGAGCAGCGGGACGGGTTTGAGGTTTGGTGGGGTGCGGTGACACAGAACAAGGGAATCTCAGCTAGGGATAGCATTGAATGAGCCACCACCCTCCACCCGTGCTTCTCACCAAATCTGAAGGCAACTGAGAAAATGGCAGCAGTCGGACCACCACTGCACTCCGGCCAGCATGTGGAATCAAACAGAAAAAGAGACACGTTTAGAACTGGACCACCACACCACACCACACGGAGACCACGAGCTTGGCTGAAGCATCGAGAGTTCTGTGAAAAAGCGTCTGCCCCTTCCTGATCGCCTTTGCTTTGTATACAGTCATGTGAAAAAGTAAGTACACCCCATGAAATGTTTTTTCTTTTTTAACATTTGTGGACAACTCAAGGTCTGATCTTCATTTAAACGGCATCTACAGATAAAGGTGTTGTAATATAACAAACATGAGGGTCCCTCAACATTTTCTAGTCCATTGTATTATTTAAATAAAGAGAAATCCAAGTTTGGCGGATGGAAAAAGTAAGTGCACCCCTCCATTTATCACAACCTCAGATTAGAATCACCACTGGAGAGGATCTTGTCTGACTTGGTCCTCTTAGTTTAAACCTCAGATATTCAGTTTGGTTTGTAGTGTGTGTGCTACCATCATGCTGAGCTCAAAAGAGACCTTCACAAAGGGGGTTAGAGATGAATGAGCGGGGGTCTAGGAATGGGTTTGGAGATCTCCAAACAAGCGGAAATCGACCCGTCCATTGTCAGGAGGATCATCTACAAGTCGAGAAAATTTCAAACAACTGTCAACTTGTCCAGGCCATGGAGTCCCAGCAACATCAGAATGTAAGAAACTGAAAGAAGTCTCAAAGAACGCCAGAATTTCACTGTAGGACCTCCATTTAGCTCTTGCCTTTGTTGATGTCGAAGTGCACGAGTCTACCATCAGATAGAGGTCTATCAGGAGGACCGGACTAATGAACCCCTAGAGCCTGTGGTCGACAACCTAAGGGATGTGTGCCATCGCGGGCACATGATGCCATTTTCAGTTTCACCCAGAACATTGATGCCTACAAAATAGATTTTATTTTTCTCATTAAAACATAACTATAGTAAAGTTTCTTTAATATTACCTAGTCTGTATTGTCATCAAAGTTTATTAGAGTAATAAAAAAAAAAAATAAGACTTAAGAGCAATAGCCCACTTGGATGTGCTCCTCTGCAGCAGTACAGTACACGGGTACAGGCCGGTACTGGAAAAGAACCGAAAACCCTACATTTTAAAATGGCACAGTATCAGATTTCGAGATTTTTTGCTACCGGAAGTAAACGTCAGCTTTCCTTTTAGACCCCTGAGCAACACCTGCTATTGAAGTTACGGAAAAAAACGTTTATTTGTAGACTTCATGAAAACGAAACTTGCAAATGGGACTTCACTGGACCAACACTCCAAACCCGCAATGGTTCACCGCGATCAGGACTTCCTGGTTACGAAGAGGGAAACGGTACGTACTGCAACACGATGACCAGTGGTGGTTCCAGACCAAATTTACCAGGGCCAGTTCTAAAGTGGCACTGCCCCCTGTTGGCCCCCGTCTAAAACCGCCTATGATGATGACACAGCGCACCGGGGAGGTCGGAGTTAAAACCCAGGGGTGTGTTTTAAAGTTATCTGTTATTTGCTTCGGAATCGTTTTGGTGCCGGGTCCGAGTTCTGACAGCTGGTAATCGATTTAAAATTTTACTATGGATCCAACACTACAGGCAAGTATAGCCAGAGGAAACCTACACCACCATTTCTAAATTGCTGCTTCTTAGATTTAAGGAACGGTTAACCAACATCTGTACTGCTGATGTGAAAAGGTAGTCACCCCCTCAAAGAGCTCACCAAAGTGAATTAATAATTCGACTTAGCTGACTGAACACAACCAGCTCTATTCATCTAAACCTCACCATGGCTGTGAAATTGTCACCCCAAGGTTTCTAGAGGGAGACCAGGCCTCCAGCAAAGGAAATTCCAGAATGAGAGTAGGAAATAAGTTGTTGAAACTTTCTAACCGTGAACAGACTACAAAGCCATTTCTAAGGCCCTGGGACATCAGCAAACCACAACGAGGGCAATTATCTGTAGAACAGACCTTCCAAAATCAGCCCAAGGGTACGGCAACCACTCATTCAAGAGGTCACAGAGGATCCAAGAACATCCAAAGAAGGGCAGGCATCTCCAGCCTCAGCTGAGGTCAGTGGTCAGGACTCCATGGTAAGAGAGAGACTGAGGGGAAATGGGGTTCATGGAAGAGGAGTAAGGTGGAAACCTCAGCTTTCCAAGAGGAACATCAATGTAAAGAAACACCAGGATGATCCACGAATCTTTTGGAATAATGACAGAGAAGTGTAAAGGACGACACAGGGCACATCCTGCCTAGCACTCCACAGTAAGAACGGCTGATCTACAGCAATATGTTGTTTTTGGTGTGCTTTGAAAACCTGCCATTATTGGAAGATCCATGAACTGTGCAATTTACCAGAATAAGCTTCTTAAGCTGAAGCGACATTGCATTACACTTGAGGACAAGGAGCCAAAACACAAAGGCAAGCCAACAACTGAATGGCGCAGACATCTTGGAGTGGCCTGGTCAAAGTCCTACGATGAGCAGCTCACACTCATAAACCTACCAGCGTGTCCGAATTAATGTAAGGAAGAGTGAGCAACAACAGCTAGAAGTCAAATGATACGAGGCAGTCAGTTACAATGAAACTATGGGGGCAACTATTTTCACGGATAATTTTGTTCCTGGAATGAAGAAAGTCCTAATTTACAAACTGTACTGTGTGTTCACTCGGGTTATCTTTCTCTAACAAGGCATTATTAGAAGCCATTAACTGTGCAGAACATGCGAAAACAGAGGATTTTAGGAAGGGGCAGATACTTTTTCACAACACGCTGTATGCAAGTGCTGTAACAGGAAGAGGCGGGTCTAAACACGTGACAAGATGGAGGAAAAGTCACACGAAGAGTCCCAACTGATAAGTGGCTTTTGGTATGTGGTGGCCGAGGTCCCCACGTCACTGGAGTGTCATCAGAGGTGTCCTGTTCATGGAGCGCACTTACCCACGTCCTTCTCGGAGCCACGCCTCAGACCTTGATTCACTTCAGAGAAGTCACTGTTGTTGATGATCAGGCACTGTCCTCGGGGCAGGCTGCTCATCTTGTACTCATTGGCCACCTGGGAAATAAAAAAAAAAAACTAAGAAATCAGCCAACGTCCCATCCCGGCTGTGTCTTCAAGGACGGCTTTTCACCTCTCAGTGACCCGTGTCATACCTGGGGCTGCAAACCACTCTTGGAGTTCTCACAATTTCTGGGACAATCTACAAAATTGAAAAACAGCTCGTTATTGGGACACTTTTTTTTTTTTGTTTCTCCAACCCCATGCCATACCAAATGCCACAAACTTATTTATCATCAAGGTGCAGCAACACCATATCAATGGAAGTCTCAACATCCACTGTGAAAATGGAGACTCGTGAGTTGGCTGTGCACCCTCTGTGGCTCTTCCATCTTGTCTTCTCCATACTCACTGGTCTTGTTGAACTCCTCCACTACCCTGTGTAGCTTCGGCATCACCAGCTTCAGGATGGACATTAGATGACCTAGGTTGTCTGGGGCCAGCATCTCCCTCTTCTCCATTTCTGTGAAGATTTCCAGGCAAGATGTCTAGAGAGAAAGTGGGGGGCACAGATGGCGGAGGGTAAGTGTCACTTCTCCTTATATCCGCCTAAAACGTGCTCACTAGAAATGGGAGTGTGGGCTGGATACCAAGGGCTGACTTTCGACACGCGTCCTAAGTCAGGTTATTTGCCAGCTCTCACTCCCTCTGCTCATCCCTCCACTGTGAGAAACTTCTAAAATGAGCTACCATTGGCAGACTGAGCGGGGCTGGCTCGCTTTTAGACCATGTTTAGGGTTTGATGAATTGCAGATTGGCCACCTCTCCCATTCTCATTGTGAACAGCCATCCAAATCTCCGGCACAATTTCAGATGGGGACCAGTGTCATCTCAGGGGGCTCACCAGCCCGACTGTATCACGGGGTCATAGATAGGACTATCCATCACATGTAGGGGATACTGCGTGAATCAATATTGGTGGGGCTGCTCTCTTCGGGCATCAGAATTGGCACTCCAGCCACCATAAAAAGCCTCCCACTGGTTCCATTTCATCTCAACTAGTGTGGTGCTGAGGTGTCACCCATCGCATGGCTGCACTCAGGTCCTAATCTGGGACCCTGAGTTGGTTTGTCATGTGGTGGGTGTAGCAACGTGCTGTATCAGCGCCTGCTCCTAACCTCTCTTTGGGCACACAATGATAGAGGAGGGGCACTGGGATGCAAACATCCCCATGAGCAGCTTAATGACATCACAACCCACAAACAAAAGAAATACTCGGAAAACTCGAGGACCATTTGGTGAATACACAAGGAAGGTCAAGCTGCAGACCTCCAGACGCAGAGCCCTGTGAGATCATTTCAGGGGCTTATGACTTGAAGTGTGAAGTGCAGAGTCATGGTAGGGGTCCATCAGAAAATGTGCCATTCAGGGGGTCCCAGGGACTAAATCATTGGTGTGGTGGATAAACGCATGTGTCCAGGTAAAGGCAGATGTGGATGTGGAGCATAGATACACAAGTGTAGCCGCATTTTGTTAGTCCATGCATCCATCTTCTTAATCTGCTTATTCAGGGCAGCTGCAGCCAAACCCAGCAACCATCAGGAAGAAGGCAGGAACAACATCTGGACAAGGTGGCAACCCATCATGGGGTCAACACATGAATATCATTTAGTGTCGCCAAACCACCTAACCGATGTGTCTGTGGGAGGAAACCGGAGCACCAGGAAGAAACCCACACAGACATGAGGAGAACGTGCAAACTCAACACGGGGAACATCCCAGCTGTGAACCCCGGACTTCATACGACGAGGATGAAACGCCATCACTGCATCCACATACTGCCTGAATTTTGCTATGGTGGCTTTCCTGTGTTGGCTGTGAGTGACCTCAGGTTTCCTGGCCTTCAAGTTTCAGAGTGGGCGAGGTGGACAGACAACACTAAATCCACCTGCCCACCAGGAACTTCACTTCCCAATATGGTTAAGGAAACGGGGCATGAACAGGGAGATCCTTACCACTCACCAGTGACATTATGGTATGGTATGGCTTGTATCGCAGACACTTGTCTCACCCCACAACATATAAAGAGTGGCGTTACCAGATTTAATGTGAAGCCATAGCTCAGAACAGGAGGGCCATTTCGGATGTTGAGAGTGTCCACTCAGAAAGTCACCTTCTGTTGACAGCGTTAACCTCAACAAAGCACAAAATGTACCCTAACCCTAATTCTCCCTGCTGAAGTCTGGTTGAAAGTTCTCAACCTCAGGACATGGACAACCAGATATAGGAACAGCCTCGACTTGACCAGTTAGCCTGGTGCACCTCTGGCACCTGCGCTTACCAGCACTCTAGAAGTCGTCTTTGCTGCACTCGTGTGTGTCACGCTCGGTCCGTGAAGTCGGTGTTGCTGGACGAGTAGCCATTCTAAAGCACTCGATGCTCCTGCCCAGCTAAGACTTGTGAACATCCTGAACCCTGCGGCCAGTTCCGAGACTTACCTCGCTGTCCAGATCACATTTCGGTAGCTGGTCATGCAACTGGAACTTCATGGCTCGGCAGGCGTTTTTGTCCATCTCCTCGTGGAGCGAGTAAAGCATTTTCCTTTAAAAAGGAGGAAAACAAAAATGAATACCCACCTACTGGGGTTTGTGCTCCCACACCCATGAAGGCCTTGGGACTTTTATTACCTGTACGGTGACACTTTTGCAATGCCATCCTGCTGCAACTGATTTTCCACCTCCTGTGTGGACAGATTCAGGAATTTGAGCAGGTCGAGATGGCCCGTCAGGTAGAGCAGCTCTGCCACGATAAAGAACTCCTTGGAGTCCAGCAGTTCCACCTTCTGAAGTTCTACAAAGAGGCTTAAGGCGTCCTCGATTTTCTCCTGCCGGTTACGGCCAATGAAATCCAAGCAGAGGAACTTCATGGCAGCCACGTCCTCCTGGATGAGCTGCTCTGCGATTTTGTGCAGACGTTCCATGTCCTCGTTGCCAAACCAGCTGACAAGTAAAAAGAAAAGGCCACATTGACAAATCCTCTCCATTTAAGGCTCACAAACACAGAGAAGCAAAAACAGATTCGGCAGAGACAGACAGACAGAGCGCCCAAATGACTCGAACGTCTGTGAAAGGAGCCCTAAGGAGGACAACAAAAGTCCGACACAAACACAACTCGGTCAGACCCCCAAGCTAACTCTCGTCCTGCTAGCTACTCTATGAACTGCCATGCTGGCTCCATTCTGATGGTTTTGTCTCTCACCTTGTGTCTTCTACCAGGTCTGGGTGGCACCCACTATCCCGATATCAATCTCTTGCCCTCCATGTTCTTGACCCTGCCCACCCAGGAAGAAAGTCTCCACTGCCATTCAGACCTTACTGGGCTTATGTTTCAAGTCCCAGATTTAGCCAATGACCCATAATAACGCCTTAAGGGTGGAACTATGGGATTGGTCACTCATGAAGTGCACGTCAGGGTAGATTAAAAAAATAAAACAAATCCCATGTAGTGAAGGAATTGGACAGAAAAAGAGACATTGAAAGAGAAGGAGCCATCACTATCGCCTCACAGGATCAGAGCGGGAAGGAGTGGTGCAGAAAGAAAAGATGGAATCGACTACGAGAATGTCGGACAGGGCGATCCGTGATTGGCGCCTTAGAGGAGTTCTGGGCGGCCCTTTCAGTAAGGACATGTGACTAGGTCAGCTCACGGACCACATGTTGAGAACCACCGCTTTACACAAAAGAACTAACAACAAATGTGAAGCAAAGGCCTAGGCAGCAGTGAACATCGGTAATATTCAGTGCGTCACCGTGGCCTGCGCATTTAGTAAGCTTTACACTCACATAAATAAGTTTCTTACGATATGTCATGTTTTCTTTCACCTTTGATACTAGCTGTCCCCGTGGCCTTACCTGCGTAGAAGTGAAACAGGACAGTGAGGAGGACCCCACACGGCTCCCCACTCCTAACGTCACACTTCCTCCTCCCCTCGGCCCGGAGCCTCTGTCTCGGTTTAGCACGAATATATCGCTCCTGCAAATGAACTACAGAGAAGTCACACAATCAACCGGAATGTTCAAACAAATTCTAGAAAATCTAACAATCTAAATCCGTTAAAGTAGTTTGCTCATTCACTAGCTAAGCGGAGGTAAGGAATGCCCTGAGGCAGACGCGTCAGTGAGGAGGTCCCCGCTCCCCTCCCCTCGGCCCAAATCCTGCCTTTCAGATTTGCACAAATAAATCGGTACCGCAAGTGAACTCTGATTCTTGGTGTGATGAGTGAAGTCGCAAAATCAACTGGAATGTTCAATAAAATTATAGAAAAAAAAACCCGATTTAAATCCATTAAGTTGTTCTCTCGTTCGCTAACTAAGCACAGTTAAGGTTACGCCCTGAGGCTGGCACGTGAGTGAAATGCAAGTGTTCCAAATAACGATACAGTATTTATAAAAGGTGTCATTTTGCTTGACTTCTCACTCTATACAACTGACACGCAGGTAAACAGACTTGAGCTGAGAAAACTGTGCGCCGGTCGGGGATGTGATAGCAGGCTGCTTGCTGCTCATCAATGCATTTAAAGGACAAAAGACGCTGACGGAGAGGTGCGAAGCGATTTAAGGTGGGACTGATCTACGAGTTTTTTCATAGGCTCTGGTAATTCTAGTGTTAAAGGCCAGTGACTGACCGAATGTGGCACTCTGATGGGAAATTACAGGGTGACCAGATTTTCAAAGTCCCAAACTGTGACACGTGTACAGCATGTATGCCCACGCATTCCGAACAAATCCAAATTGTATTATGGGATATCATCTATTGTTGAATTCTGCTCTGTACTTGTCATATTTCTATTGTATTGGGGATGACTTGTGTTCTCTTCTGTGTATTGTCTTGTATTTATCCCTTTTTTTTTGTCACCCACCTACCTGTAAAGGGGTCTCTCTTTGAATTGCCTTTCTCGAGGTTTCTTCCATTTTTTTTTTCCACCCACAAGGGTTTTCTTGTCTTCTTGGAGACTCAAAGCTGGGGGCTCTCAAAAGGCAGGGTCTGTTAAAGCACATTGCGGCCCTCCTTGGGAGACTTTGGGTTATACAACAAATAAATTGTATTGTAAAGTCCATCCTCGTTTGTTTAATGGCAGCCTCATCTCACCGTCATCAGCGAGGGATCAGGACCCGGGTTGGGTTGATGGGGGTTAACCCTTTGACCAATGAGCGCATAGGACTCCACACTTCCATGCTTGGTTGGGGGTCAGTGGCATTTAAATTTAACGCAGGTTCTTAATTATTGGGCCGCACAATACATGTCAATCAAACTGGGAGTTGGAGTTTTGCACACGCTACTCTACATGCATCGTTTCTTTCAGTGGACCAATGTTGAATTAGACGGGTAGCATGTTAAAGCCGAGACATTTCAATATTCCGGAGTTATTTATCGGGATGCATAGCCTGAAATCGGGATTGTCCCAGTCACTCTAGTAAATTATACCAACAGCACCCAGGGGGCCTGGGAGGGGGTCTTAATCCAGCCTTGGCTCACAAACTTACCTGCTGACAATGCCACCTGGTCAAAGCTGCAATGACACAATCCACAAAGAAGGGCAAAGTGACGAGACAGAGAGAAACAAACTGGGCGATGAAGAGCTCACAGCAAAGAGTGTGACACGTGCAGATGAAAACTACAAGGACGACAAGAGAGATGACATGGCAGCCAGTGGTAAAAACAACAGGCTCAGTGGCCGGTGCTGACAGGCTAAGCGAGATCAGATCAGATATACGCTACTCGTCCCGAAGAGGAAATTCAAGATGTTTTCACCCCAGAGGTCACGTGGACCAGTTTTTCAAACTCTGGTGTCATTTCCCTGAAAGTCCGGTTTGTTAAAATACGTAGATGTAAACACGTCAGTCGCACGCTGGTGCGAACCAAAACAACGGTACAGAAACCCTTTGGAAAGCGTGAACCTGGGAGAACTGCTTGTGGTCTGAATGACATCCGACATAACCACATGAAATACCACACACTATGCACGACTGTGGTAGTCACACTGAGCGTCTGCTGTCAGTAACTGGGGAATTTCACTCATAGCAAAATCCGTAGAGGATTATAAACAATAAAAACCACGGCAAACAAATACCGTACAACGCAACTGACATAAGACGACTCACACGAATAGTCACTCACTCAACCACAGCAGCACCTCGTTCAGTCTCAGAGCCGTCCACCACGCCACCATTGGATGTTTGGTTTTATTTATTTACTCGTGTAAACGTACTTGTGATCGGGTCGACAAACAGCAGGACCCCGAGAGACCGCCGATCAAATGTCCTAACCTCACACCACGAATACACCACACGCCTGCAGGTGGGAAGTCCCCTCAGAGACATCGACATGTTAGTTCACGTTAACCAAACATTGCAAAGTAGACCCGAATAACAAACACACACAAAGAATTAACACAGTAGACGTGATTTAAGATGAACTAAAGTGAGGTGGCACTCGTATTGTGGCTACTGGAGAGTCAATAAGCAACACCACCTCACAGGCAGCCCAGTGGTATGGCTGCTGCTGCTGCTTTGCAGTAAGGAGACTGTGGAAGATTGTGGGTTCGCTTCCTGGTTCCTCCCTGTGTGGATAGCGCTTTGAGTACTGAGAAAAGCGCTATATAAATGTAATGAATTATTATTATTATAAAGTTACATGAAAACGGAAGCACGTCAGTGGATGCCATCAGCACAGCTTCTCGGCGATTTGAAACAACGCATAATAATCAAGTAGCCTTCCAGTTTAGAATTCTGGATAATGCTGTGCTGTGCAAATACCCGCCATGATATTTTTTTCCCCAGGAAAATCTGTTTCCGCCCAATGAAAGACACGCCCACTGGATGTTCATTGGTCTGTTTAGTTCACTTGCCAGTTTACAGTGTGAAACACAAACAAAAATAACTGGAAATGAAAACAAAAGTAGCAAAACGTCCCGCAACTCAACAAAGCTAATGGACACGGAGGGTGAAAACATCTTAAAACTGAACAGAAGCTCAAGAGAAGAAGAAAACAAACAATTTAGATATAAAAAAGCCAAATCTCACCGACTCGCTCATCACAAAATCTCCCGAATCAGGAGGACTTGAGACTTGAAATTTGGAATGTAGGTTACCCTCGGCCCATAGATGCTCTCTAAGAAACGGTTTGAAAAATTTCATTGTCCAAGCGCTAAATGTCTTATAGTTTTTTAGACCCGTTTTTATGTCTGTGTGCTTCACGGACTTAGATCGGGTTTTTTTTCTGTAATTTGCTTGAACATTCCATTGATTTTGCGACTTTCTCAACGTAAGAGCCATTTTCCTAGTTCTATAAGATTCATGAATATTTTACTAGACGACAATGCATAATCTATGGGAGGCTCCTATAACCCCCGTAAGTAGTATTGTATTGGTATATTCTGGTCATTTCTAACAGCTTTGAGTAAACATTATAGTTCAGTTAGTGACAGCCTTGCCATGAGTAAGGTGTGGAAGGCATAAGGTTTTAAACCGTGCCAACCGGCCTACAGGCCTTTTGAGTTTGTGAAGTAAATATGTAAGAAAACGGCACTTAATTTATGTGCTGTGCCGTATGCTTAAGGCGTACAGAAGAAGAAATTAAGAACCTTTAAGTATAGAAAGAAGAACTTAAGTACAGAAATAACTAAAGTTTCTCAAGAAAAGCTAAGTTTATAGAAGATACATCTTTCCTTTTTTTTTTGCCTTTCATTCTACGTGTGTAACTATTTTTTCTTTTATTCTTGTGTGGATTATTTGCTTTTAACTTTCAGTAAATATTTTTAAAACAAACTTTTGGACTGTGAGATTTTTTTCGGCACGCGTTTTACCCGTGCTTGACCTTACCTTACACTCCGGCGGCTACACTTAGCGCGAATCCGAGAGAGACTCATCAGGCTGCGGGGGCCCTCCTCACTCACGCGTCTACCTCGGGGCGTCACCTTAACTCCGCTTAGCTAGCGAACGAGAGAACTACTTCACGGATTTAGATCAGGTTTTTTTCTATAATTTTCTTGAACATTCCGAGACAGGGGCTGCGGGCTGAGAGGAGCGGGAAGAGTGACGTCAGGAGTACAGAGCTGGCTGGCCCTCCTCGCTGTCCTGTGTCACTAATACGTGGGTGAACGGCTAGTATATATATATACACACACACACACTAGTAGTAAAATAAGACAAACTTTAAAAATGAATAAAAATGTAATAATTTATATTGAGAAGAATTTCTATTGATAGCTTTCATATCCGAGGGCCTCTTGATATCCAATACTTTTGGTTTTGCTATCAGGGGTGAGAATGTAGCTGTGATCTCTTTGGCAAAAATGTAAAAAGTTGGCGAGAGGTAGGTACACTCGAACGTCAAACATTGCCACCGTATCTGATCGTGTTCAGCTCCGACGGTAGAGTGTCCCCTGCGTGGGAAGAACAGCACGCGGCCGTGATATCTCTGCCAATCAGCAGCTACCCTCTAAAACACTCGTAGCTCTGATCTCTCTCTCAAAAACGTCAAACGTTACTCCTTCACAATCTGTAGATGATAATGTCTGCTAAACAAACCGGTATCGCTAGCTGTGCTCCAACACGTGGCGAGAGGTAGAGCAACTCAAACGGAGGCTGGCGCGTGAGTGAGGAAGGCCCCGCCCACCCCCTTACTCTGGAGGTCCTGCCTCCCCCCTCCTCTTGGGACGCAGCCTCTCTCTCAGATTTGCGCAAATAAGTCGGTGCCGCAAACAAACTCTGATATTTAGCACGATGAGAGAAGTCGCAAAATCAACTGGAATGTTCAAGCAAATTATGGAAAAAAAACCCCGATCTAAATCTGTCAAGTACAGGGTGGTCCAGATCTAATTATGCAGATCCAGATCATCTAGATGACTTTGATTTATGTGGGGACGATTCCAGTTCTGCGTGAAGACGATTCTTCATGTCGTCAGTTTGCACACTTCTCGATGGTCCGGGATTTTTCGGGTGATTTTCTATGTAATAAACTTAATAAGTTATAGTGTAATGAAAATTGCATAATTAGATCTGGACCACCCTATAGTTCTCTTGTGAAAAGCCGACACACAGACAGACAGACATTAGATTTTATATTTGTATTGAGATATTATATTATAAAGATATATATATATATATATGAATATTATTATTATTAATCAACAAGCCCTCCCCAAACACAAACAAAGCTGCCTGGTGAAAGACACTTCAGAATGACTCATCTTTAGAGTGTTCACGATGGAGTGAATCAATCACATTAGCCCCCCTCGTTCAGACTTAACACTAAAAACAGCAAATCCAGGGGTCCGCACTGCTTCTAAAAATCAGACAGCCACCCCTGAGGTCTTAACAGCGCTAATCGACTAAACGCTAAACCCTTGGATTTGTGTGCATTGCACATGCATTAGGATAGCAGGGGGGTTTACTTGAGGGGTCCTGTTAACAAGCCTGCCACCATCCCACTAAGGCCCCCCCCCCCCCAGCAGTTCACACGCCTTGCTCTGCCACCGATGCTGCTGTATTGTGGGAGGAATCCCAATGACCCAGAATTTAAACTCAACTCACTGGAGGTGTGAGAAACCGTGAAAAAGGCAAAATAAAGGCTGGCAGTCCACAGAATGACCGAGCGGCCGCGTGCCAGCGTGTCTGTAAGAGCCAATCTTAGAAAGTGAATGTTAAATTCACGAGTGTCTGCTTGATGTCAATAGAGGATCCGTTTCTCTTAGTTGCTTAGATTACGATGGAGTCTTTGACCCCCCCCGTAAGTTAACATGAAACAGAACGTCCTTAGCTATACCTGAATAATGGAGTGTTAACCAAACCAGCCAGGAAATCGTCAAACTTCTAGAAGCTCAGACTGTTCGATTCATTTTGCAAACAGGATGCTGGCGTACAGTACTCTGAGCGCTTTGATATGAAGACTTGAAACTAGGACTGTACGATCAAACTTATTCTTAAACAGAACTTTCTTTAGACAACAACCTTTTTTTATATCAGTTTTTTTCTCTATTCTTGTGTAAACTGTTTTGCTTTGCATTTTACTAAAACATACAAAGCACTCGTATATCAAAGCAAATTTCCCCATAAGAAATAATGGAAACTCAGATGATTCGTTCCACAACCCAAAACTATTCATATAAAAATGATTAATACAAAATATAAAGTAAAAATACATAAAACAAATTAACCTGCACTTTACCTTTAAAAAGAATCATGGCTGATGTGAGTGAGTTTCTAAACTCTTGTGGGATTCCACCCAACGGGACGACACGCGGAAGAGCGTCCCAAAGCAATCGCAGTCTCCCAGTGCTGTAGCAGTTCGCCGTATAAGCGCGTCCAAAAAGATCGCAGACATGCTATAAGCGCCTGCCGTCAATGGGTCATACAAGGAACATTATAAAGATCCTGCTACAATAAATAACAGCGCTGTTGCCATTTCAAGCTGAAGGCGGCTGGTGGTGTTAAAGTACTAAGACTCAGCTTCGTGTTTTGGGGCGCAAGATAGGGACGCGCACGCACACACACACACAGTCACAATGCTGTAGTAAACAGTATACGCTCGTACGGATGTTGACTATATGAGTGAGGCACACAGACTCAGACGGGGAATAGGAGACAATTGCCTTCAAGAGAAAAGAGAGAGAGACACGCTCCGAGCGAGCGAGCGAGATACGGAGAGAGAGAGAGAGACGCGCTGCGAGCGAGCGAGCGAGATGAGAGAGAGAGAGAGAGACGCGCTGTGCGAGCAAGAGAGATGAGAGAGAGAGAACCACCATCAGCTCAGTTGTGATCACATGACACTCAGCAAACAAAGTGTATCCATACTACTCGTATTGCAAGACATCGCTCGTTTATCAAGTCAAAATTTATTAAAAAATTTTGCTCGTCTTGCAAAACACTCGTAAACCGAGTTACTCGTAAACCGAGGTTCCACTGTATTTGGATTGTGGGATTATTTGAAAACACGTCATACTATTGCCTGAACTGTCGTATGAAGCAAACTAAAAGCTGCAGAACTTTGGTAATTTTGGACAAACACGGCTATAATCTTTCTATAGAATACGCTGGCGTGGCTGTCCGTTTGTCTGTCCAGGATTTTAAATCATCTGTAGCTTTCAAACCGTTTGACCTACTGACCTGAAATTCGGGACACATGTACTACGTGACGTCTACTGTCCGCCTTCGGGGTGATGATTGACCTCCAGGGTTATTCCTCTTTTTATTTTATTGTAGAATCAAGTCTTGGCAGCGGGCAGCAGGGCGGCGTGTGGCGCACACATAAGGCGCCGCTCTCATCCCTACCACCTTTGCCGTCACTTCCCCTACCTCTTCATATCTTAAATCATTCCTGAGGCAGATTGAAGACTTAAGTCAAAAATTAAGAAAAACATACTAAATAACTGCAACACAAACACTGACTTCATCAGTTTTAACACGAAAAGATGGAGGAGAAGAAAGAAGAGAAGCAACGGACCGCAAGGGTGGAGACAAGAAGAGCAGCTCAGGAAGGAGGAAGCGCGTCAACCTCTGAGCAAACGAATGCTAAACAGAGAAAGAGGAGGAGAACTAGAAGTCAAGTGGATTCACTGCATGTTATCATCGTGTGGTGCGCCATTACTGGTGTCCATATAATTTCAAGCATTCAGGTTGTCCAGCTGCCTAATCTGTTGGTATGTTTGGATGGATATCTCAGCTCTGACGGACCCTCGCTGTTCTCTTGACTGGCTGGGAGGCCAACAGAAATCCAGAACAGAAGTAGGTGTTCCCTGTCAAAGCCAACCAGTGTGGTGGGACAAACAGATGGACTGGAATTCCAGAAGGGGTGGACAGAATTCCCTTACTAAGCTAGGAAAGCCCTACAACTATTAGACTATTGAAATGGCAGAGCCTCCCGACCGGAAAAAGAGAACACCAACCATCGTGGCCAAAGATGCGAGGTGCAGTGAGATACGGCCTCCTGGGTGCGTGTTATTCACCAGTACACTGGGTGGCAGCATCACTCGAGGACACCCACAGAGCAACAGAAGAATCCATAAAGCTGCCCTGCTGGGTTCCATTTGTGCCATCACAGGGTGTTGCTAGGAGGAGGACCCCCGTCCTCATCCTGAAGATCTTCCTGCACACAATGGTTTGGCGCTGTGAGTACTTATGGGTCAGAAGCCCACCATGTTGACCAGGAAGTCAGAGTCAGGAAAAGAGGTGGAAGAAAAAAAGAAAAAAAATGTATGGTTTATAGTCGGATGAAGAAGATTGTGCAAGGCATCCTGTGGAAATAAATGGTCATCTGCAGCCAAGACTGACTTTGGGTGGTTTTGTCTGGGGTTTGGTGGGGTCTGTGATGACCACTTGTGGCCAAAGTGTCTTTTGCAGGCTATTTGAATAATGTCGACTGTAATTGTGGACCCCTGGCCTCCCCACATGCACACAAGTCCCAGTTTGTGTGTGCCTGATGAAGAAACCTTTAGTCAGTCTTCTGGCTCAGTTCAGATCATCTGTCCATCCATTTTCTAAATCCACTTGTCCAGAAAGCGGCCACCTAGAATTTGTCAGAGCAAGCGGCAGACACAAGGCTGGACCAGCAATTTAAATCGGTGCAAAGAAAAATAAAAGCATGAAAAAGTAAAAAGACCCCTCAATGGGAGAATCAGAGGTACAATTCAAGTTGAGTACATCTCAAAGAAAATACAGGAAAGAATGTTACGGGCACAAAATGAGAAGAGACGGGAACAATCTGGGGAGAAGAAACACAGAAAAGATGGAGAAGAGACAGTGATGGACTGTGTGTTTTCGGGCAAGGAGAGTGATGGAGGCCGGTCTAATAGAGCGACCCCACATGAACGTGGAAAGAGCTTTAGGTGATGGGGACAAAAAACTAGCATGGGGCGCAACGCAAACATCGTGCAGGGTGGCCAATGGGCTGCAGCCATTTACAGTCCCCTTGGAATCGCTTAACTTTAAGTAACAAGCTGGGCTCCCACGTCAGGGCTACTCAAACATTTGTCACGAGACTTCAGTCCTTCATTTTTTCCCCACCTTTGGCAATCCATCGAGACCCCTTCGGCCATTATGAACGACTCCTCAAGTTAACCGCAGTGTTCCCTCGAGACCTCCGTGTTTAGACTGGTGCTTAATGAATGAAGCCACAGGGACGGAGACGGCGCACACCTTACCTTCCTCCTGTCCTGTCCTGTCACCTCACCTCACCTCGTCTCGTGACTTTGCTTTTGGTTTCGTTAAAACCTTTGATCGGCGGACACCGTTCTCTCTTTTTTAGAAGGATATAAAGGTGTAACCCGGCTGACCAGAAGTAACCAAAAGAAACAAAGAGAACAACAAGACCCCGAAACGGGACTTTAAAAACCAAACCGTTCGGTTCCGAATCACAGCCGAGCCAGTCTGACGGATGGGCGCCATCGGCTTAACAAGCAAGCCCGGGCGCCCCGCACCTCCGTCCCACAAAAGCCCCCCTGTCGCTCCTGTTCTCACTTCAGTTTTACGAGCAGTCCGCCGTCACCCCGGTCCTCCATAAGTTGCTAACCTTGTTGGGGACAACGGCCGCTGTCAAACCGGCCCTTCCTCGCTCCGTACATAGGGAGGGAGGGAGGAAGGCGGGCTGGCGAGTCGACGCGCGTTCATTCCAAGCGCCTTTTTAAAACTTTTTCTCGTTACGGTTGACGTGACACGCGCATTCTTACCCGCCCGGTGGATCGCCAATAACCCGCGGCTTGGTGTCTTCGCGATTTCGACCCAACAGACTTTTCAAATCTACCTGTGACAAGCTGGATCACTGGGGTCCGCCCGACCACTCCGACAGTCTTCCGTAGTTTCCTAGAGTTGGCCGTCGCGCTTCGATGACGTAGCGCTCCTGCCTTTTGGGCTCACAGCGAAGGGCGAAGTCCAGACTTCTAGCGCCGGCGCCTCACTTCCTGCCGAGCAGGTAAAAGCGCTGCGTACCTGGCGGCGGTGGCGATGGCGATGACGGTGACAGCTTGCCGGGAAAAGGCGTCGCTAACAGCAAAACACTTTTAGCAGAGTTGGTGGGTTCCTGCTCTTGTGCTGCTATTGAATCAGTAAACTACCCATAAAGTTGTCTGCTTTCCATAAGCGAGTTTTGTTTAGTTGGCTTTTGATTTTTGATTTTTTCTTTTTCTCTTGAATAACACATTACCTACAAAGGAAAATCACTATTCTTAAATAAAGGGTTTATGAACAATATTTTATTGATTCACCAGTTATTTGATAATCATTGGATTGCCTATTTTGATGTTTGATTAAAATGTGATATTTCAGGAGTAAGAGAATATAAAATGGTGTGCGGCTCAATCCCAGATGGTTTTATTTCCTTGATTAAATGCAGTCACACCATTGCAGATACTTTCATATTAGATGGATTTTCATTATCTTTAAATGGAGTTAACATATTGGACAAGGGCTGAAATATTAATTTTATAAGACACTTAATAGTTCATCTTCAGTAGATGGATTGGGAGAGCATGGGGGGGGGTCATGAGGTCACTAGAAAGGGGTGTGTGGCGCTCCTGATATCTGGAAAGGGATGAAGGTCCAAGTCTTCAGAGTCCTGGTGCTCCCCGTTTGAGATGTGGACACAATCCAGTGACCTGAGATGAAGACTGGACTCCTTTGGTATCTCTTTGGAGAATTCTTGGGCACCGCTGGTTTGACTTTGTGTTGCTCATGGAGTCCCGAATGAGGCACATGACCTGCATTGTGAGGGAGCGTCAGTTACGGCACTACGGCCATGTGGCACGATTACCCGAGGGTGATCCTCAATGTTGAGGCTTGGACCAGGCCAATGGGATGCCCACATAACACCTGGCTCCAGCAGATAGAGGGTGGGACTAGGCTGAGTGTCTGCCCTGGGGAGGTTGCCAATTGGGATCCCAAGCTGTTTTGTTGTGTGGGGGTCTGGCAACGCACTGTACCAGTCCTGGTGCTCCCTGTTTGTGGGACGTGGATGATATGCAGCGACCTGAGATGAAGAATGGACCCCTTCACTGCTTTATGTCTTTGGAGAATCCTTGGGTCCCGCTGGTTTGACTTTGTGTTGCTCATGGAGTCCCGAATGAGGCACATGACCTGCATTGTGAGGGAGCGTCAGTTACGGCATTACGGCCATGTGGTGCGATTACCCGAGGGTGATCCTCAACGTTGAGGACCCAAGTGGTTGGACCAGGCCAAGGGGATGTCCATGTAACACCTGGCTGTGGCAGATACGAGGGTCATTTCCAGAGGGTGGGACTGCCTGAGGGGTTGCTAACCAGGATCCCGAGGTATTTCGTCATGTGGTGGGTTCAGCATCACGATGTCCCAGTACAGGCCCCCCAACCTGACCTGACCAGACTAGACCTTAATAGTTCATAAAACCAACCCTCCAGTGATTTATCAACGGTGAGCTCAAGAAAGGGAAAACAGTCACTGTATGTGACTGTATGGACTTTTTCTTATATGTTTTCTTCTATGTTTTTTATAAATAACAAAATTAGAGAATTGTTGTTTAAAATATTGCTGGCCTCCAACCCTATCGACGAATCAAAGGAATCGATTCACTTAAACGGGTAGTTTGAGAGAATCCAATCAGTAAAGGGAATAGAAATGCCCACCATCACTGATGAGACAATAAAGAAAGTAAGAGCCAACCAAGTATGGTCAACGGCAAGGCCACAAGACCACCTCCAAAGAGCTTGATGTTCCTGTGGCCTTCAAGAGATTTAAGGCTCCCTGTACTGTAGTCAGCATCCTCAGCTGTGGACGATTAAAGTGACCTGAAAGTGATGGGACATTTTGTTGGATCAATGAAGAAGGATCCAAGGAAACCTTCAGAACAGATCCAAGCTGACCTTTAAGCTGAAAGTACAACAGTCGTAAAAATCCATCGCTGAATAGCAGAAGAGCCGTAAAGACCCCATTTCTAAACAGCCCAAGTGGAGTTCGCTCAAAATGCACGTTGGGAGAAAGTCCTTTGAACTGAGTCAGTTGCGCCAGTTTCGCTGTCACAGAAGACAAAACGAAGCTTCACCATCCTTGGTGTGAAACACAGAAGACGCTCAGTGAGGTTTTGGTTTGCTTCGCTGCCTCTGTGCAGGTCCTCATGGCGGCAGAGGAGGACTACGGCATTTTCGTGTGAAACGTACAGCCTGGTGTCAGAAAGCTGCATCTCGGTCACAGGTCACGGGTCCTCCAGAAAGTAAGAATGGAGATGAAAACATTGGACTGCTCTGCTTGGGGTCCTGACCAGAATCTCATTGAACATCCATAGAAAGAGCGGAAAAAAATGGCAGCCATCAAACCTCAGAGAAGTGGAGCAGAGGGGGCCAAACCAGCGGCAGGGAAGCACAGAAATCTCACGGAGAGCCACCGAAAGCGCCTGATGGCAGTTCTTGACTCCACAGGCTGCGTTACCAAATATTAGGTTAGGGGCGGACCAGTGCCATTTTGATTTGTTTTATTCATTAAAATAATTAGATCATACATCAAAAGCAGAGCTTCTCTTCTGTTACATGTGAAGTAAAGAAAGATGGATAACAATCGGCTTCATTTCAGTTCAGATAAAATTGCAATTTTTTTGTTTTAAAGTGGAAGGGTACTAATATTTTCAGTTTCATGTAAAGCCTGACATTTTAAATACAATAAAGCAGTCAAAAATAATGAGTGGAATAATAGGAAGTGGTAAATACAGTCCTTCATAAAAGAAACATCTATTAATGCCGTGGTTAAATAAAAAAATATAAACTATATATCAATAAATATTATAATTAAGGCGACAAGGATTTTGTTCCTTCAAGGCCCCCGATTTTCACCTACTGGTCCCGTCTTCCTTGCACCCCGTTCTTCTTGTGTCACCTCCTATAGGCAGAACTTCTAGACCAGGGGTCCCCAACTCCGGGCCTGGAGGGCTGCAGGTTTTCATTCTTTTCCTAATCAGTTTCCACTGCTAATCAACTTCTTTTCCCTTCATTTTAATAGCCCTGTTTTTAAGGATTCAGTCCTCTGAATTGATTCCTTTCTTCTTTAAATAACAGAAATGAGACGTGAAACGAGCCGACAGATCACCAGCTAAATTGAGGCTTCAGACTTAAGCCAATTTCACTCCCACCAGTTTCTTAATGAGAAGCCAATTCTTGCTGTTAATTAAACTCGTTCTTTAATTCCATGGCCTGTTGCTGCTCTTATTCTGCCACAGCAGACATTTCCAAAACTGTTGATTTTCTAAGAATATCGTCAAAATGTTTTAGTGACCTGAGAGATCAGCCTTACTGAGACCTTCACCTTTCTTTATTTTTAGATATTATGTGACGGGCACAGGTGAGCTGGTTATGTCATGTGGCGGCTCGTTTTGTGTCGCATTATTGTCAGTCATCACCCAACCCGCTATGTCCTAACACAGGGTCACGGGGGTCTGCTGGAGCCAATCCCAGCCAGCACAGGGCGCAAGGCAGGAATAAACCCTGGGCAGGGTGCCAGCCCACCGCAGAGCACACACACACACACACACACCAAGCACACAAACTGGGGACAATTTAGGATCGCCAATGCACCTAACCTGCATGTCTTTGGACTGTGGGAGGAAACTCACGCAGACACGGGGAGAACATGCAAACTCCACACAGGGAGGCCCCGGGAAGCAAACCTGGGTCTCACTGGGTACCCACTGCACCACCGTGCCGCCCGTCTCGTTATTGTTTGGCTGCTAATTAAGAAAAAAGAGACAACAAAGGGGCCTGAGTCAAGTTAATTAAAACTAAAGCAAAAGAAGTTAATTAGCAGCAAGAACCGGTCACTAATGAAGAAGATGGTTAGAACGAAAACCTGCAGCAGTCACTGCGGCCCTCCAGGCCCAGAGTTCGACACCCGTGTTCTAGACCAGTGTTTCCCAAACTCGGTCCTGGGGGGCACACTGTGGCTGCAGGTTTTTGTTCCAACCAGCTTCTGTTTTTAATTGGACTCCCGGGCTAATTAAGTGATGTGTTATTTCCCAAGTTCTGTGTTTTGGGAACAATATAGAAATTAGAAAACTAAGTTTGGTAAAAAATATATTCTGTATATATATTGAAATGAACCAAGCAGTTATATGGGAATAATGTCTTTTTGTTTTTAACAATATTTTCATCTTGATTTTCATTCTACTTTTCCAGGTGTTCTAATTGTTTAAATAATCTTTTATTTTCTAATTAGTGGGTCTGACGCTAAAGTAGTTGCAGCCTTTGATTATTCTGTGTTGTTCGCCTGGCTGTCTGCTCTGCTTGTTTTTAATTGTCATTAATAAGATACAACAAAGGGGGAAAACTGCACAGAGAGGGCAAAATATAATGAAATCAACAGAAGAGAGTTAAGCATTTAAATCAAATAGCAAAAGCAGAAATATTTCTAAATGTCTTATAAATGTAAAAATCAGTCTGCGGAGCTTTTCTGAATAATCGCAGCTAATTACATGAGCTCAGTGTTATCAGGTGTTGTCACTGATGAAGAAGATGGTTAGAATGAAAACCTGCAGCCACTGCGGCCCTCCAGTTCGACACCCGTGTTCTAGACTCTCGTTTCCTGAAAAAGCACAAGGCTACCATCGGTTTTGCTACATGTCCTAAGAATACAAATCGTAAATGAATGAACGCGGTGTGTGCCCAGCAGTGAATGTAGTGTCCAAATGATTCGCAGCGCCCAAATAGTGTTCACATGCCAAGGGGAGGGCAGTGCCAGTGGGAGCCATAGCAGCGCGTGAAGAGCGACCAGGCTCACTCCAGGGCTACAGGGGACGAATTCTGAAGAAAGAATAAAAGAGCCGAGCCTTTGCAGGAGATGAAGAGGAGACCTGACTGAAGAATTTCAAATCGTGAAGGGAATTAGTTCAGTGGATCGAGACGGTGACTTTAAAATGAGTTCATCAAGAACACGGGGACACCGTTGGAAAATTGTAAAGGGTAAATGTCACACAAACATCGGGAAGTTTTTCTTTAGACTGAGAATCATAAGCACTTGGAATAAGCGACCAAGTAGTGAGGTGGACAGTAAGACGTTAGGGACTTTCAAAACTCGACTTGATGTTTTTTTGAGAGGAGTTAAGTGGACCGGACTGGCGATTCTCGTCCAGAGTGTTCTAATGTGTGCCTTGGAGGTGCCTGAACTCTCCTTCTTCCACTGTAATGCAGCCTGCATAGTTAAGCCACTGCTCTGCACAACAAACATCCCAGCAGACCCTACACTAAACCTAACAACATGCTTGACAATAAGCCGACACGCGGATCACTTGCATAGAATCTTTAAATGCCCACATCATCTACAACTCTTTCCACACGAGACACCCTTCGGCATACTACATCATCTACCGAATCCTCTTCATCCAAAGCTGATGTTATCTTTGGTTAGCAACTCAAGCCCTTCTGTTTGCCATATCAGAACCACCCAGAATGATTTAGATGGTCAACGTTCATCATAAATCCAACACTTTTGCTCCACCAAATAATCTGGTTACCCTGCAGGACTACCAAAAAAACTGACTCCAACCCCACACCTGACAAATGGGAACACGATGTGGGGATCAATCTAGAAAGCAACCTAACCTCTCTGTCTCTCTCGCTCCGACTTGTATCCCCCAAGCGTCACAGTGCAAGTGGCCTGGGCTGACCGGCATCCTGCTCTCCTACTGAAGCACGAACTTCTTAACAAGGCTGTGCTGCAGGGACACATAGCAGAGGTCCTTGAGGTTGTGACAGTTCTTCTCATTCGTGGCGCTCTTGACGTCTGTGAGCACGTCCAGGAGATCTGCCTGCCTGAAAGAAAGGAGGAGACAGAAGGGAACGTGTCAGATTGTCTTAAAGCTCTTCTCCTGTCTGCCTGGACTCGGCAGGCACCATGCTATCCCCGGCAGTCATCCTTGGGATCTCAACAGCTGCAATAATCCATTGGGTATAAAAACTGGCCTATAAATGGGTCCCCCCACGGGCATGCAGAAGGGATCTGCCATGAAATACGAGGGGCAGCCCATTGCCCAGAACTTTGCTTTACCTTTTCTGCCCTGAAATCAGTGCCGCTGATAAGGTATACAGGAACTCCGAGTGGTGACCTGGAATTTCCAGCGTGCGTGCGTCACACCAGCTGTAACTCCAGCATAGGTCAGCTTCAGTTAGGATGGGCTCCACTTCAGCATCGTGCGAGTACCCATCCACCTCCAGATCGCCCGTGGACAGGGTGAAGTAACCGCCCGGCTGCTGAACGGCATAGTTCTGAATGAAGAAGAGCTTTGGCTTGGCCATCAGAAACGGGCACTGCTTAGCTGAAAACAGCCTCCTGACATCTTCAAAATGCAAACCTGGACCCTCACTGTTGGTGGCAAGCATCCCCGAAGAGAAACCTCGACTGATAATGCAGCAGGCAAATGCATCGGCTTCCTTGTGCTCCTGCAGCCTCGCGGTCTCCGTCAGAGCCAGGTAGGTGTCCTGGAGGCCGAGCCACTTATGAAGCACGACTCTGAAGTGAAGTTTCTCAAAGGTGTGGCGCAGTATATCTGAAAGATAAAGGCAAAGCTATGAGCCGCGGGCACTGGCGTAACACTGTCAACATAATTGGGACAGCTTAGCTATTAGCTGAACAAACTGGCTTGATGGACTGAATTTCTTACGTTCTTATGCATGTTCTTAACATCTCGTCAAATAATCGCTCACAGCTGGCGGGCGGACTCTACCCGTGCGGTAAAGACTGGCTCATCAGCTTTAAATGAATCTGTGACGATAAATCCCATCCCATCACTCTCCCTGAACCCTCAAAGTAAAACAGTGACTTTCAAAACGTTCACGTTTTTGATTGAAATATAAAAAGCTACCTTTAAATTGGTTTAAAAATAAACTGCTCAAAAAATGAAAGGACCCCTTTATAATGTGAGTATGGCATCAAGTCAGTGACACTTGTGGGCTGTTGATCTGCTCAGCTAAGTAGCAGAGGGGCTTGGTCATCAGTTTCAGCTGCTTTGGTGCACTAGGGGGGGGGGGTGACAATGAGACGACCCCCTAAAATATTTTTTTATTTTTTTTCTCCGGCCGTCTGGAGTTGTTTTTTTTTTGTTTTTTCTGTCCCCCCTGGCCATTGGACCTTACACTTATTCTATGTTAATTAATGTTGACTTATTTTATTTTCTTACTGTGTCTCTTATTTTTCTATTCTTTATTATGTAAAGCACTTTGAGCTACTGTTTGTATGAAAATGTGCTATAGAAATAAATGTTGTTGTTGTAAACAGGAATGAATGGGTTAACAGGTGGAGGGAGGCTACTGACATTTTTCCCTCCTCATCTGTTTTGTCACTCGTTTTCCATTTGGCTACGGTCAGCGTCACTACTGGTGGCATGAGGCCATACCTGGACCCTACAGAGCTGGCACAGGTGGTCCAACTTCTCAAGGATGGCACATCAATACCATGTGGCATTGCCAGGTTTGCTGTGTCTCCCAGCGCAGTCTCAAGGGTATGGAGGAGATTCCAGGAGACAGACAGGCAGTTACTCTAGAAGAGCTGGACATGGCCCCTCGTAGAAGGTCCTTAACCCGTCAGCAGGACCCACCGGTATCTGCTCCTTTGGGCAACGAGGAACACAATACAACACAATACAATACAATTTATTATTGTGTAGCCCAAAATCACACAAGAAGTGCGGCAATGGGCTTTAACAGGCCCTGCGTCTTGACAGCCCCCCAGCCTCGACTCTCTAAGAAGACAAGAAAAAACTCCCAAAAAAAAAGGGAAGAAACCTCTGGAAAGGCAATTCAAAGAGAGACCCCTTTACTTGGTAGGTTGGGCGTGCAGTGGGTGTCAAAAAGAAAAAGCGGAGTCAATACAATACAATACAATACACAGAACAGAACACAAGTCATCCTCAATACAATAGAAAAATAAAAATGTTACTGAGCAGAATTTAACAGTAGATGATATCCCATAATAGGATTTGGATTTGTAATGGATGAGCACTGGCAGAGCCTACAAAATGACCTCCAGCAGGCAGGCAGGCAGGCAGGCAGGCCACTGGTGTGAATGTCTCTGAGCAAACAATCACAAACAGACTTCATGAGGGTGGCCTGAGAGCCGATGTCCTCTAGTGGGCACCATGGAGCTCGACTGGCATTTGCCATAGAATACCAGAATTGGCAGATGACAGCAGGTTCACCCTGAGCATATGTGACAGACGTAAAAGGGTCTGGAGAAGCCGTGGAGAACGTTATGGTGCCTGTAACATCGTTCAGTATGACCAGTTTGGTGGGCAGGTCAGTGATGGTCAGTCTGGGGAGGCATATCCATGGAGACAACGGCACCGCAGGACTGCCATTAGGTATCGGGATGAACTCCTAGGACCCATTGTCAGACCCAATGCTGGTTCCTCCTGGTGCACAACAATGCCAGTCCTCATGTGGCGAGAGGATGCAGGCAGTTCATGGAGGATGACTCTGGGTGGGACATTATGTTTGGGTCCATCTCAGCCTGTCCAGGGGCTCAGTGATGCCCTGGTCCAGATCTGGGAGGAGATCCCCCAGGACACCATCCGTCGTCTCATTAGGACGTTGTGAGATCATGGGGGGAGCCCTCTCTCTGTCGAGCTGAGGTTTGAGCTGCCCAAATGACAAAGGTTTCTCTAATAACCAATTAGCATTTAAACCTGATTAATTAAG
>JANRMT010062814.1:2611778-2630132 GCA_026402145.1 Polypterus bichir lapradei
GATAGATAGATAGATAGATAGATAGATAGATAGATAGATAGGAAAGGCACTATATAATGATAGATAGATAGATAGATAGATAGATAGATAGATCGATAGATAGATAGATAGATAGGAAAGGCGCTATATAATGATAGAAGATTCATTTATTTTAAACTTTCATTAGAATTAAGAGCTAAAATGTGTACTTTTCATTTGTTTAAAGTCAGTGAAATGGTTGAAAAATATCAAAAAATAATGCTTGTGTGCAAACAGTGTATCTCACACAAACACCTGCACATGGAGTTCAGATTTTTTCACCCACATTTGAGCAAATGTTCAAAACATGACGCATTCTCAACTCCTTTATGCGCTCAGTCCAATGAAATGATGTGTGTTACCGCTGCCCAAACTACGCATGTAATCTACCGTATTTACTCACGTATAAGTCAGGTCTTGAAATCTGAAAAATCAATCATAAAATCAGACCCTGACTTATACGCCTCTTCAAAAATACGACACTTCAATTGTTTTTTCCACATCTTCTTGCCTCCTCCAATCTCACGGCAGTTTCTCTAACACATTGAATTTTGTGGCAGCAGCACAGTTACCAATTTCTTTCGCTACTTCAACTTTCATTTCAAACCAGCTTCATATTTTCTGATCGTAGATAAGGGATGCTCTTAAGATAAAGGTGTATGAGGGTGTGAGATACAAAAAACACAAAACAGTGCAAACGTCACTTCGGAGTAGTTCGGGTATTACCGTGTGGTCACGTAGGCACAATACATAGAAAACAAAAGGCCGTGTGCTCCGTGGTTACTCTCTCAGGTGGGCATTAGCATATCATAATCTCTTGGACCAATAGAATGAGTTTTCTTTACGACCAACAATATAAAATCAAGGCCCGACTTATCCACAGGATAACTTATCCGCGAGTATATACGGTAATCTGACTGGTTTAGCTGTTCTTTTTTATTTCGTCTGGACCGATGTAGACTAATGCTATGTGCACAGTTTAATAAAACAGTAAGAATAAAATTAAACAGCAGTAGAAATCAACCAAGAAACAGTTTGTGCAGATTCCTCTTTTCAAACAACTTTCAAATCATACAGCCTCGAATAAAAATGGTTGACGAATGCAAACCATTGTAACTTTTCAATATGAGACAGCCCACCTTAGTTTGACTCAGCCGTCCTCGTGGCAGGGAGTCCGTCAGCAGGAATATGAGCGATTGTAAGTCTCCTCTGTCAAGCTCCTCACTGATATCGGCCATCAAGACCCTGTGTACGCAATACAGAAAAGGGTTTATACACTTTTGACTGTTGAAGTGACCACCATGACCCCCAACACACTCCTGAACGTGAAAAATTCAAGTTTGGGGTTATTGTCAGGTGCAGAAAGTATTCAGTTCTGCTGTTCTGAGGAGACAAACAATAGGAACAAAGACACTCAAAGACACACAAATAGAAGTAGCATGCATCATACACACACATACACACTGATTGGCCAAAACATTCTGAGCACTCGCATATAAAGTGAAGGATGCCAACGGTGAAGGTCTGGGATATATTAGATAGTAAGGGGACATTGGGTACTTGTAGGCAGGTAGAAAGACGGGAGTGATTTTGATAAGGACTAAGTCGTTATGTCCAGGCAACTGGGTCAGAGCATTCCTGAAACGGCAAAGCTCATGGAGTGTCGTGGTACCTGCCTGAGGGGGTAAGAATCACAAACTGCCAACAGGGTGTTGGACACTAAAAATTCATTAAAGGTTATCTGTCTGGTAAGGGCTACTGTGGCACACATCGTTACTGCGCTGGTTACAGGAGTAAAGTGTCACAACATCAAGTACATCGAACCCTGCTGCGTATGGGACTGCCAGTCAGAGTGCCAGGCTAACCCTGTCCTTCATCTAAAGTGCCTACAATGGTCGTTACTGTTACACTGCTAAAAACACATTATTTTAACATGGCTTTCTCATGGCTTCATTTTAGTGTAACCCTGATATTCTGTATATGCATTGAATTATAATTATCATTCCTGGTGGCTCCACATTGTGTTGATCTGTGCTACCACCACCTGATCAGGGCACCGTGCTGTCCCTCCATTAATGGATTGAAGACCAGAGGTCCACATGCACCATCACATTCAAGTTCTTCCACATGGAGCCAGAAAACCATGAGGACTGATTGAGATCATTGATGTTAGAGGGGGCTGGGTGGTCTTGTGGCCTCGGACCCCCTGCAGATTTTGTTTTTTTCTCCAGCCGTCTGTAGTTTTTGTTTTGTTTTTTCTGTCCTCCCTGGCCATCGGACCTTCCTTTAATTCTATGCTAATTAGTATGACCTAATTTTATTTTTATATATTTTTTCTGTTCCTTCATCCTGTAAAGCACTTTGAGCTCCGTCATTTGTATGAAAATGTGCGATTAAAATAAATGTTGTTGTTGTCATCTTGATCAATGGAAGAAGGCTGCCTGGTCCAGTGAGTCCCGTTTCCCGTGGACCGCTGGGTTCGTATGCATTGCTTACCTGGGGACGAGATGGCACCAGGATGTACTGTGGGAACAAGACAAGCCGGTGGAGGGAGATAATGTTGTCGTAGGAAACCCTGGGTCAGTACATTCACGTGGGCGTTATTTTGACAAGGACCACCTAACTCAACATCGTCACAGACCAGGCGCACCCACCCCGTCATGGCAACGATATTAAGCATTTACTCAGGTCTTTATAGCTCTGTGGGTGGGGGATTTGAAGATTATGAAGAAAAGTACAACACGTAAAATATATGAACCATATAGGGTGGTCCAGATCTAATTATGGAGATCCAGATCGTCTGGATGACTTTGTGGGGACGATTCCAGTTCGGCGCGAAGACGGTTCTTCATGTTGTCAGTTCGCACACTTCTCGATGGTCCGGGATTTTTTGGGTGATTTTCTGTGTAATAAACTTAATAAGTTATAGCATAATGAACATTGAATATTTAGATCTGGACCACCCTATATAGTGTTAATGGAAGCATTTAGAATGCATTGTTCTATTGAGTGATGCTGGCATATAACAATAAAAACGACACACAATGTAAAACTAACAAACACCAGAAGAATAAATGGCTGTTAATGAACTGCTACTCTTCTTCTTCTTCATCCTTCTTTGTTGTGCTGCTCTGTGCTGTGTTTTGTGATATCTCCTCTTGTTTTTAATGGAACCTTCATCTCATGCAGCATCGTGTCAGGAAGCAGCCCTGGACTGTGTGCCAGTCGATTGCAGGGCCCACTGAGACACGTACCCCAAATCACTCATTCAATTCATGCAACCTGCACGCCTTTAAGGATGTGAGATGAAAACCCACAGAGACAAATGTTGGGGTGTAGGATTAAAACCCCAGATACAGGAGCCATCTTCTTAAATAATACGTTACCGTGGCTCTTCGTTTGTCTGTCCAGGATTTTAAATCACCTGTCACTCCCAAACCGTTTGATATGTTGACCTGAAATTTGGTACTCATGTACTACGTGATGCCTACTGTCCGCTTTTGGGTGATGATTGATCTCCAAGGTTATTCCTCTTTTTATTTTGATTTTATTTTATAGTAGAATCAACTCTTGGCAGCGGCCAGCATGGCGGCGTGTGGTGCATGCCTACGGGCGCCGTTCTTGTCCCTACCACCTTTGCCGTCACTTCCCCTACCTCTTCATATCTTAAATCCTTCTTGAGGCAGATTGAAGACTTGTGCCAGCTTAAGTGAAAAATTAAGGAAAACCTACTAAGTAATTGCAACACAACTACAGACTTAATCGGTTTTAACGCGAAAAGATGTCGACGGAAGAAGAGAAGAAGTGGACCGCTAGGGTGGAGAAAAGAAGAGCTGCTCAGAAAACAGCAAGCGCATCAACCTCTGAGCAGATGAATGGTAAGCGTACAGAGAAAGAGGATGACAACCAGGAACACTCAAGTCAAGTGTATTTGTGCAGCGCGCTATTACTGGTAATAATAATAATACAATTTATTTATATAGCGCCTCTCCCGTGCTCAAGGTGCCATGAAACAGTAAAGCTATCCATTGTACCAACAAGTTGCCTGGCCATATAAAATCAAGACAGCTTAAGCCTGAGAGTTAGACGAAGAGAAGTCAGTCCTAGACAGACACACACACTGATGAGACGCGCAGATCTTTACCTGTACATCGAAACAGCAGACTGCTTTGATCCCAAGAAGCCTTCCACTTCTGTCTTAGTCGACCTCAGTAACCGTTTTAGCAGGTCAAACCTCTTAATTCTGTAAATGAGCTCCAGGAGGACCGCCTGGCCCGCCAAGTCATTTCTGTTTGTCACCATTTTTAACACTTCTTTGACGTCCTGCGCAGGAGCCTGCAGGTCCAGATCGGCACACATGTACAGCAGGGCTTTCTTTTCCTCGCTGGTTAGTTCGTCGGCAATCTGACTGATCACGGACACGGAGGGACCGTCTGTCATTGTGGCTTCTTTTACCAAACTCTCTTTATCCACATAGTTCAATGATTTGCCCCGTTACACTGTACATCCTCGTCGAGCTCTTCGGAATATCCACCATGTTTGGGGTTGTTTCCTGTCCAAAAAACAAATACATATATAATCATTCTTTTTATTTCCTTTAATGCAGATAAGAAAGTTATGAACTAAAAGGTCACTCGGTGGCCAGAAGCAAATTCAGACTTATTAACAGGCAGACGGGACATCCCAGTCATAAAATCCAGAGCCGCTCTGTACTTTGAAGAGAAACAGGGGGGGAATAAAAAGCTTCCAGTATAGATAATTATAATGCAAGTTCAGAATTCAGAATACACTTTACGGCCAAATGTATGCGGACACCCGTCCAGACGACTGAGCTCAGGTGTTAGCAGTTGTTGTACTCAAATGTGACACTTGGTGCCACTGCCCTACTGCCAAGTTGTCTGCCTGCCTAAGGTAAAGTCATCTCTGATGGAGGATCACAGGAATCATCAGGTACAGGGGTTCTTTCATCTGATTGGCTGGCCCAGCGCTGACTCAGCTGTGGAATGGCCAATAGGGGGAGGCAGCTTGATGGCGGAGGCCTCCAGGACTCTGGACAAATCGGAATCCTACTTTGTGATATCATCTCCAGTTCAATTCTGCTCCGTACTTGTACTATTTCTATTGCACTAATATATTGTATTGAGGATGACTTGTGTTCTTCTGTTCTGTGTATTGTGTTGTATCGACCCCCATTTGTTGACACCCACTGCATGCCCAGCCCACCTGTAAAGGGGTCTCTCTTTGAACTGCCTTTCCCGAGGTTTCTTCCATTTTTTTCCCTACAAGGGTCTTTTCTTGTCTTCTTAAGAGTGTCGAGGCTTGGGGGCTGTCAAAAGGCAGGGCCTGTTAAAGCCCATGGTGGCCCTTCTTGTGTGATTTTGGGCTACTATACAAAAATGAATTGCATTGTATTGTAACAGGTGTGTCAAATCAGCACATAGCCATGCGATCTCCATTGACAAACTGATGAGCTCAGTGACCTGAAGCGTGGCACTGTCATTGGATGACACCTCTGCCACATGTCTACTCTGCTAGGTCTTCCCTGGTCAACTGCAAGTGCCATTATTGTGAAGTGGAAGTGTTGAGGAAGAAGAACAGCTCGGCCATGAAATGGCAGACCAAAAACACTCACAGAGCGGGGCCACTGAGTGCCGAAGCACGTAAAAATGGCCTACAGTCGGTGGCATCGCTCACAACACAGTTCCAAAGTGCACAAGAACTTCAAGAAGACCCAAGGTGTCGCACACCAAACGCTATTAATCTCCAAAACTCAGATAAGCATGGAAATTCATTTGACGACCTTTACACGGTCATGCCGATGACGTGACGCGTCAAGCACTCCTGGGGAATTACGGAAGAGACCACCTAGGCCATGGGTCACCAACTCCGATCCTGGAGGACCACCGTGGCTGCAGGTTTTCATTCCAACCCTTTTCTTAATGAGTGACCTGTTTTTGCTGTTAATTAACTTCTCTTGAACTAATTGTAACTGACTCGCTCTTGAAGACTCTTAATTGTTTCTTTTTCCTTAATTAGAAGCCAAAGAATAGCGAGATACAAAATGAGCCAAAACAACTGGTGTCCATCATACAATATCTGAAAATAAAGAACGATGAAGGTCTCAGGAATGCCCAAAACATTTTGCCAGTGCTCTTAGAAAGAGAAAATCCACAATTTTAGACATGTCTGCTAATGCACCATGAGAGCAGCAGCAAGCCACAGAATTAAAGAATGGGTTTAATTAACAACAAGACTCAGCGCCTGATTAAGCAACTGGTTGGAGTGAAATTGGTTGGAATTTGAGGCCCTCACTCAGTTGGTCTCTTCTCTTGGCTCCCTCACTTCACATTTCATTTCTGCTTGGGTGCCATTTAAAGAAAGAAATGAAGCAATTCAGAGGAACGATAAAGAAATTTAGGGGATCTAATCTTGAAAAAGCAATTCAATTACTGTATTTACGCGTTTACCACACACACATTTTTTTACCCAAAAATGAGCATTAGAAAATCAGGTGCGCGTCATACACGAGGAAATGTAATTCTGCAATGTTTACTTCTTCTGCTTGGGCTGGCTCGCTCTCTCGCTTGCGCTCTCTCTCTCGCTTGCGCTCTCTCTCTCGCTCGCGCTCTCTCTCTCTCTCGCTCGCACTCTCTCTCTCTCTCGCTTGCTCATGCACTTGCGCGCTCTCTCTCTCTTGCTCGTGCTCTCTTTCTCTCACTCGCACTCTCTCTCTCTCGCTCTCTCTCTCTCACACTCTCTCTCTCTCACGCTCGTGCACTCGCGCTCTCTCTCTCTCTCGCACTCTCTCTCTCGCTCGCGCTCTCTCTCTTTCTCGCTCGCACTCTCTCTCTCGCTCGTGCTCTCTCTCCCTCTCGCTTGCTCATGCACTTGCGTGCTCTCTCTCTCTTGCTCGCACTCTCTCTCTCTCTCTCGCTCTCTCTCTCTCACACTCTCTCTCTCTCTCTCGCTCGCATTCTCTCTCTCTCGCTCGTGCACTCACGCTCTTTCTCTCTCTCGCTCTCACTCTCTCTCTCTCGCTCATGCTCGCTCTCTCTCTCGCTCGCACTCTCTCTCTCTCTTGCGCACACTCTCTCTCGCTCATGCACTCGCGCTCTCTCTCTCTCTCTCTCGCTCGCTTGCTTGTGCACTTGCACTCTCTCTCTCTTGCTCACGCTCTCTCTCTAAACACTTCCTATACAATCACAATGCACGTCGTGCATTGGGCAAACCAATTTTCGCGATTTTCTTTGTAAAAATTAGGGTGCGAGTCTTATATGAGGGCGAGGGGTACACGAGTAAATACGGTTAAATGAATTGACAAAAAGTTAATTAGCAGCACAAACAGGGCACTCATTAAAAATGAAAACCTGCAGCCATGGTGGTCCTCCAGGACCGGACTTGGCGACCCCTGACCTAGGCAATGGCCAATGGCAATGTTACAAAATGGCTGCACCCGTAATCAATATAAAATGACTTTGCTCGATGATGTTTCTCAGGAAGGTACTGTAGATAGACAAAAATAAAGGGTAAAATTAAATTCCTTGAGGAAAAAAAATGTAGAAACAAAGATGTCAAAAAAAACTCCCCAGAAAATATGTGCAAATGAATAAAATACACCAATCATAACAAAGTGCCGTCCATGGATAGTGAGTCCAGCCGCAGTCTCAGCCCCGTAGTAATCACACGTTTCTATACGGGGCTCTTGTGTCTTTGTTTGTTTTTTTAGTGGAGGTTTCTTATCATTTTTTGTCTTTTTTTTTGTTTGGTTTCATTCCATTCTTTTGTTTATGTGACATGGGGGATGCGTCAATTTGCAGCAGTTACGCTAAAACTATGTAATGGCAAATTTCTCTGCTGTGCTGAGCTGGTCACATCACTTCAAGAGTAGGCCACCGAATCATCACGCTATTTAAAAAGTTAGGCTCAGTTGTGGGGCACACTCTGGACCCCCGGAGGTCGTAGAGAATTAAAACCAAACTGAGTGCCACTATGATCAGCGCTGCACAGCCCCTCTGTGACACACCAACACTGAGCACTTTCAGCCAGCGAATTGTTCAGCAGAAGTGGGTCATGAAACGCGACTGGGGGTCCTTTACACCGAGAGCAATACGCTGGCATAGCGCCTCACTGGCACTGCCAAGTCAGAAGTTGTCTTTCTTTTTAAAATTTCTTCCATTTTGAATCATTCTGGTGTGTGTTCAGACCATAGTGTGTATGTATATATGTACATATTTATGTATCTATTTATTTACTAATAAAACTTCCATAAAAAGCCAGAATTTCTCCAGGGACAAAAAATGTTGTGTTTGTATAAATGTGATGGCACTTCCTACAGGTGGACAAACTTCAAAAAACTTGAAGAAATGGTTAGTTTGCAAATCAGGTCGGCCAGTGCTAGGTTTCACTTCAGTGGCCTGGCCTGGCCCTAACTATGCTCTTCGTCTTGAGTTATTATCTGCCAATCTTGTCTTGTCTCTTACAATAATCCCTGCGAACACCGTCTCGTAACAAGGGCTTTTTGTTTTTTTTTTTTTCTATTCTGTTGTGGTACTTAAAACACAGGACTGCAGACAAACAAACCTCTCATCTGTTTGCAAAACACCCGCATTTCACATTCCTCGTAGCTGCATGACTGGTTCTGCACTTCCAGCTGAGCGCTCACCGGTTATCGGCTCTCGCAGACACAAAGCTGCCCCACTGACTCAAAGGTGAGACCCGTTTCTAGTAGGATTGACTACTGCAATTCAGTGTTTACTGGATGTTCAAATTGTCCTTTATACAGCTTCCTGTTAATCTAAAATGCTGCGGCAACAATTATTATTACAAGAACAAGAAAAGACGAACACATAACTCTGATTCTGAAATCCTTACACTCGCTCCTGGTTAAGTTTAGGGCAGATTTCAAAATCCTCCTTTTAACATATACAGTAATGCCTCTTCGATCGCGGGGGTTGCGTTCCAGAACCCCCCGCAATAGGTGAAAATCCGCAAAGTAGAAACCATATGTTTGTATGGTTATTTTTATATATTTTAAGCCCTTATAAACTCTCCCACACTGTTAACATTATTAGAGGCCTCTAGACATGAAATAACACCCTTTAGTCAAAAGTTTAAACTGTGCTCCATGACAAGACAGAGATGACAGTTCTTTCTCACAATTAAAAGAATGCAAACATATCTTCTCTTCAAAGGAATGCGTGTCAGGAGCAGAGAATGTCAGAGAGAGAGAGAGAGAGAAAAGCAAACAATCAAAAAATCAAAACGTGCTTTTGGGCTTTTAAGTATGCCGAAGCACCGCGATAAAGCGCCATTTTTTAGAGGACCGTCCGTCCGTATCCTCTAGGCAAACAACCTCTGTGCAAACACCCCCTCCGTCAGGCGCAGAGAGAGTGAGAGAGACAGAGAAAAGCAAACAATCAAGCACCGCGCGGGAAGCATATCGTATATCATTGAGGAGTTTTAGTTAATATGTAATATGTGCTCTGATTGGGTAGCTTCTAAGCCATCCGCCAATAGAGTCCCTTGTATGAAATCAACTGGGCAAACAAACTGAGGAAGCATGTACCATAAATTAAAAGACCCATTGTCTGCAGAAATCGGCGAACCAGTGAAAAATCCGTGATATATATTTAGATGTGCTTACATTTAAAATCCGCGATAGAGTGAAGCCGCGAAAGTCGAAGCGCGATATAGCGAGGGATCACTGTAAAGCCTTAAATGGCCGAGGTCCAGCTTACTTGTCTGAACTTATCATGATTTACAAACCTGAGCGCACATTAAGACCTCAAGATGACGGTGTCTGCTTAGGATTCCAAGGATTAATAAAATAACAGTGGGAGGTCGAGCTTTTAGTTACAGGACCCCCTAAACTGTGGAGTGGTCTGCCTGCTACTATAAGAGATGCCCCTTCGGTCTCAGCTTTTAAATCCCAGCTGAAGACTCAGGACTTCAGTTTGGCACACCCTGACTAGAGCTGCTGATTAACTTTACAGACTGTCATTAGCACTAAAACAAAAATAACATGATAGTTAGAATTTAATACTGACCCTCACCTATTCTGTTTCTCTTCTCGGCACTCAAATGTGGCACTTGGTGCCACTGCCCACCTGCCATGTTGTTTCGCCTGCCTAAGGTAAAGTCATCCCTGATGGAGGTTCGCAGGAATCGTCGGGTAGAGGGGTCCTCTCATCGGATTGGCTGGCCCAGCGCTGACTCAGCTGTAGAATGGCCAATTGGGGGAGGCAGCTTGATTGGTGAGGTCTCCAGGACTCTAAACAAACCCAGTTGCTATTATGGGATATCATCTCCTGTTAAGTTCTGCTCCATACTTGTTCTGTTTCTATTGCACATCATATTGTACTGAGGATGGCTTGTGTTCTGTTCTGTGTATTGTGTTATATTGACCCCCTTTTTCTTTTTGACACCCAGTGCATGCCAACCCTACCTGTAAAGGGGTCTCTTTTTGAACTGCCTTTCCTAAAGGTTTCTTCCATTTTTTTCCCGACAAGGGCTTTTTTTCCCTTGTCTTCTTAGAGAGTCAAGGCTGGTGGGCTGTCAAAAGGCAGGGTCGGTTAAAGCCCATTGCGGCACTCCTTGTGTGATTTTGGGCTACACAACAAATAAATCGTATTGTATTGTAATGTTTGATTGTGTCAAGGCGAGTGGCGGGACTGCTGGGGATGTTAAACTACAAGACTGGCAGTCACGGGCAGGCAGCACAATCATGTAAATGAAGTCTGCGACTGAAAAACACTGAAAATTGTGTATTGTGATAGGGCCTTTAGTTCTGACATCTTCTCTATTCAATGGTTCAAACGGTGAAAGAATGTAACATGTGCACCTGATAGCAGATTCAATGTGGTCCTTGTGATGATCATTCTTTATCAGACACACACAATGAAGTGCCCACCGTGGTGTAGTTTCACAGGGGAATCCGCTTCTCTTGAGAAAGTGAAAATCGGGCCCTGATGTCATCAAGTGCTGTGAGACGCCTGCTTTTCATTTGCTATCATTTTCAACTAAATGTGGCTTCTGCTGACAGCTGGGATAATAAAAACAAATTCTTCATTTTGTTGTGTTTTTTACTTTCTTCCATCAGACCAAACGAGTTTAACTTTCCCCCATCAGTTCAACCCACCACTCCTCCTCCCGTCTCTAATCTTCCTTTAATGTCACAGTCCCTCAAGTGCCCTCCATATCAGTCCATTAATTGATGTCCTTGAACCTTCCCAATCCCCACTGCGGCACGGACACGGCTCTTACTTACTCCAGGTGACGGCTCTCACACACTGACCAGTGCGCTCTGCTGGACCATCTGCCTCCTCTTACTCATCTCTGGATTTGTCCTCTCTGGCTAAGCCTGGGCCTTCATCTTTAATAGTAAGTCTTCTCCTCCACTGCCTGGGACTCTCAAGGTTCAAAAGCCAATCTGCTGCATTTCTGTAACGACAGGCTGCCAGTGAGCCTCAGTGCCATGAAAAAGTATTCACCCCCTTGGCAATGTCTTCTGTTACCGTAAACGTGTGGCTTTGAATGCTTTGCAGGAAGCTGAAAATTGTGTGTGTGTGTGTGTGTACGGATATTCTGATGGATGGAAGGACCGGGGTGGGGGGATATCTGGGGTGTTAGAGGGCAGCCCTCCTCTTCGGCGGTGGTGGCACCACAGATTCCCGCCAGGCACGCTGGGAATTGGAGTTTTGGTACGACCCTGTTTGGGTTCCGTGGGGGCCGCCAGGGGGAACTGCAGAGATCTACAGTGGACTTCCACTAAACCTGGGAGTGCTGATGAGCCACCTGGAGCACTCCCAGGACCTGCTTAAAAGGAGCCGCCTCACTCCATAAGAAAAGCCAGAGTCGGGGGGAAGAGGACAAAGCTTGCCAGAGAGGGAGTGGAGGCGGAATGAAGAAGAGGAGCTACTGTCTTTATGGGACTGGCCTTTAGAATTGTGCTGTAATGGTGGGAACAAGGGAGAGGAAATACCATATATACTTGAGGATTGATTTGACTGTATAATTTCTGGTATTTTATAATGTTGGTCATATAAGTTGAATGGCGAAAACTCACGCTATTGGTCCAAGAGATTACGATATGCTAACGCCTACCTGAGAGAAGAACCACGGAGCACACGGCCTTTTGGTTCTATGTATTGTGCCTACGTGACCACACGATAATACCCGAACTGTTCTGAAGTGACGTTTGCACTGTTTTGTGTTTTTTTTGTGTCTCATACACTTTTATCATAAGAGCATCCCTTATCTATGATGGAGCGTTCGATCAGAAGAAAATATGAAGCTGGTTTTAAATAAAACGTCATTGAAGTAGCGAAAGAAATTGGTAACCACGCTGCTCTAACAAAATTCAATGTGTCTGAGAAACTGGTGGGAGACTGGAGGAGACAAGAAGATGTGGAAAAAAAAAACAAGGGTCGCATTTGTCGGGGTCTGAGTTTATGATCGATTTTTCGGGTTTCAAGACCCAACTTATACGCGAGTATATACGGTGATTACATGTGTAGTTTGGGCAGCGGTAACTCACATCACTTCACTGGATTGAGTGCATAAACGAGTTGAGAATGCTTCATGTTTCGAACATTTGCTCAAATGTGGGTGTCTGTGTGAGATACACAGTTGGCACACAAGTATTACTTTTTGATATTTTTCGACCATTTCACTGACTTTAAACAAATGAAAAGTACACATTTTAGCTCTTATTTCTAATGAAAGTTCAAAATAAATGAATCTTCAAAAACATTTATATGGAAATAAGCCATGTTTCTCAGCCACTGGGCTGCCGGTGGTTTGTGGTTCACTGTTGTTTATAACGATAGTTGGTTGCTGTGGGTTGCAAAGTGCGTTATGGTGGGTCATCGCCACTCGACGACTGCACTCGACTCCCATCCCTGCTCTGACGATTGTGCCTGATTGATCCCTTTATTTACGATGGGGCATTCGATCAGAAGAAAATATGAAGCTGGTTTTAAATTAAAAGTCGTTGAAGTGGTGGAAGAAATTGGTAACTGCGCTGCTGCAACAAAATTCGATGTGTCTGAGAAACTGATGTGAGACTGGAGGAGGCAAGAAGGTGAAAAAAAATGTAAGTGTCGCATTTTTGAACGAGGTCTGATTATATATATAAGTCGAGGTCTGATTTTATGATCGATTTTTTTCGGGTTTGAAGACCCGACTTATACGTGAGTATATACGGCAAACTGTGTGCTGTGCTGCACTTTGGTCTGTGCCTGCTGTGTTGGGGTTGTTTCCACTATATGTATATATTAATTTTTTTTTCCCCTAAAAAACAAAAAATATAGTAAGATGCTAAATGTTTCCAAAAATCTGGACACCTTGTGCCAAACAGTACAGCTTTGCAATGCTACAGTTGTGCTTGAAAGTTTGTGAACCCTTTAGAATTTTCTGTATTTCTGTATAAATTTGACCTAAAACATCATCAGATTTTCACTCAAGTCCTACAAGTAGATAAAGAGAAACCAGTTAAACAAATGAGACAAAAATATTAGACTTGGTCATTTATTTATTAAGGAAAATGATCGAATATTACATATTAGTGACTGGCAAAAGTATGTGAACCTTTGCTTTCAGTATCTGCTGTGACCCCCCTAAACGTTTCTGGTAACTTTTGCTCATTCCTGCACACCGGCTTGGAGGAATTTTCGCCCATTCATCCGTACAGAACGGCTTCAACTCTGGGATGTTGGTGGGTTTCCTCACATGAACTGCTCACTTCAGGTCCTTCCACAACATTTCGATTGGATTAAGGTCAGGACTTTGACTTGGCCATTCCAAAACATTCACTTTATTCTTCTTTAACCATTCTTTGGTAGAACGACTTGTGTGCTTAGGGTCATTGTCTTGCTGCATGACCCACCTTCTCTTGAGATTCAGTTCATGGACAGATGTCCTGACATTTTCCTTTAGAATTCTCTGATTTAATTCAGAATTCATTGTTCCATCAATGAAGGCAAGCCGTCCTGGCCCAGATGCAGCACAACAGGCCCAAACCATGATACTACCACCAGCATGTTTCACAGATGGTTTAAGGTTCTTCTGCTGGAATGCAGTGTTTTCCTTTGTCCAAACGTAACGCTTTTCATTTCAACCAAAAAGTTCTATTTTGGTCTCATCCGTCCTCAGAACATTCTTCCAGTAGCCTTCTGGTTTGTCCTCGTGATCTTTAGCAAACTGCAGACGAGCAGCAATGTTTTTTTTGGAGAGCAGTGGCTTTCTCCTTGCAACCCTGCCATGCACACCATTGTTGTTCAGTGTTCTCCTGATGGTGGACTCATGAACATGAACATTAGCCAATGTGAGAGAGGCCTTCAGTTGCTTAGAAGTTACCCTGGGGTCCTCTGTGACCTCGCCGACTATTACACGTGTGCCTTGCTCTTGGAGTGATCTTTGTTGGTCGACCACTCCTGGGGAGGGTAACAATGGTCTTGAATTTCCTCCATTTGTACACAATCTGTCTGACTGTGGATTGGTGGAGTCCAAACTCTTTAGAGATGGTTTTGTAACCTTTTCCAGCCTGATGAGCATCAACAACTCTTTTTGTGAGGTCCTCAGAAATCTCCTTTGTTCATGCCATGATACACTTCCACAGACATGTGTTGTGAAGAGCAGACTTTGATAGATCCTGTTCTTTAAATAACACAGGGTGCCCACTCACACCTGATTGGCATCCCATTGATTGAAAACACCGGACACCTGACCCCTCACCTTCAAACTAACTGATCATCCGTGAGGTTCACATACTTTTGCCACTCACTAATATGTAATATTCGATCATTTTCCTCAATAAATAAATGACCAAGTATAATATTTTGGTCTCATTTGTTTAACTGGTTTCTCTTTATCTACTTGTAGGACTTGAGTGAATATCTGATGATGTTTTAGGTCATATTTATGCAGAAATACAGAAAATTCTAAAGGTTTCACAAACTTTCAAGCTCCACTGTATGTGGTATGACACCTAAACTTGGTAGACAGATTGGGGCACAGAAGAAAATGGACTCCAGCGTTGTGCATCATAAAATGTCTTGATTATGTACTGTAAAGTCCTGCTTTTTGTTTTTTGTTTTCCATTTTTGGTGTTTAGTTTTGCTGATATTGGCGTAAATAAAGGTTTTAAATCGCATAAAAACTTTCGTTTAAAAAAGTGTTGTACTCGCCACTCTTCAGCCATTTGAAGTTTCTTTATTACATAAGCAGAATAGCAGCCATTGGTCTTAAGGGAATGTAATTTAGGCACAACAACACCAAAAACCCCTTAGGGAGTCGTGGACTAGTCAGAGGGACTTGCTGGGCATGTCAGACTACACGACTGCTCTTCACGGGCGCTCACCGCCGACTGACACGCAAATGAAGGCTATGACAGGAAATGTCGTCGAATGTCGATGTCAATTTATTTATATAGCACATTTAAAACAACATAGGGATGCTGTGGCCAAAGTGCTTTACAATAATAGAATAAAAGAAAACATACAAATAACATAAATAGAAATAAAATAAATGAACATAAATAAAAAACATAATAAATTGAACTAATGTTATATAATCACGATGAGGAAGCCAACAGTATTACTGAAGGTCACGGAATGCAAGTGAATAGAAGTGAGTCTTTAATCTCGTTTTGAATTGTCGACGACTCCTTCATGTGACGAGGTGAAGAGTTCCACAGGCGAGGCTACACAAGTCCTGTCTGTCCCCCTTAGTTTGACACTCGGGTACGAGGGACAACAAGAGACAACTGAGCAGAAGATCTAAACACTCTGGATGGCTGGTTTAAAGCACACAATTCAGATAAATAGTCAGCAGCGAGTCCATGTAAAGATTTAAAAACTAGCAACAAGATTTTAAAATCAATTCGAAAACTGACAGGCAGCAGCCCGTGTAAAGAAGCTAATATTGGAGAAACAGAGTCAGACTTTCTTGCCCCAACCAGAAAGCGAGCGGCAGCATTCTGGACCAACTGTAACCTGCGGATCAGAGATTTGCTGATCCCAGAATACAGCGAGTTGCAGTAATCGAGGCGAGAGAAGATAAAAGCACGAGTAGCTTTCTCAAGATCCCTAGAAGATAGAAAAGGATTGATCTTACCTAATAGACGAAGCTGGAAAAAGCAACTCTTGACTACAGAATGAATCTGTTTCTCAAAAGAGAGGTTACTGTCAAAGATAACACCAAGATTACGGACTTGAGGTTTGGAAAAGACAGAGAAAGAGCCGAGAAGTCCAAGAGCAATCTGGCCTTTAGCTGATGGACTCACTATAAGCACCTCCATTTTATTTTGATTCAGAGCAAGAAAATTATTAGCCGTCCAGGATCTCAGTTCAGACAGACAGTTGTGGAGTTGAATTGTTGCAGAGTTGCAGATGGGAATATAAACCTGAGTGTCATCAGCATAGCAGTGGAAAGAAATGTGAAATTTCCTAAAAATCGCTCCAATAGGGTGAACGTATATAGAGAATAAGATAGGACCCAAAATGGATCACTGAGGAACACCACATTTAAGAGCAGCAGTCGACGAAAAAGAGTTTTATTGTGTATTAATGTCCTGTGGATTACAGTTTGGAATATTTTGATTTGCTGTTTTCTTTTCATTTTGGTTTAATTTTTTTAAGTATATGAAAATGTAAGTGCAAATCTTATTTTGGGTCTGTTATTCGTTTTGAAATATTGACATTCATGTTTATTATCTATGGATATATTTTTAAAACGTATTTAGTGGTATCAAAAATATTTTTTTAAAAGAATTATTAAAAACATGATATAACAAAATAAACATACGTAAACTAGAAGAAGACAATTCACGTCCTGAGGGACTTGAGGTCGTCCTGGGAATTATGAAGATGCTGGTGTCCAACTTATTCTAATATCATATTGTGCTTCTCTTGACAGTGTGATGTACTGAACTATTAAACACATGATGTCACTGTGATAGCCATCGTTTGGTTTGATTTGGTCTTTTTCTTACCTTTTTATTGCTTCATTTTAAAACTTTGGTATCTGTTATAATTCTATTACATGTTTGAGAATAAACTAACTTATAATGTAAAAGAAATAAACATTTAAACTGAACTTTATTAAGTTTTTGAGAATTATAACGCTGGACAACGCACAACTGTTAAGAACTTCCGAACCTCCATCCAGAACCTGCTGGCCAAGACCTGCGGTGACATGCGGTGCTGCAGCTCTGCAAACGAACGAGACCCCCCATAACTTCTTTATGAACATGAGATTATTTATCTTGATTTTCAGAAGGCATATGATAAGGTCCCACATGACAGGATGGGCAACAAACTAAAAGAACTGGGAGATCAGGGGGCTGTGGTTAGATGGGTGCAGAATTGCCAAAAACAAAAGAAGCAGAGGATTAGGGTGTGAGGAACATCATCAGAGAGGGGCATCCCTAAAAGGGTCACTGCTGGAGCTGCTGCAATTTTTAAAACATATATTATTATATATTACATATATTTATTACATACAAAGAATGATTTTAGGTAACTTCACATCTTCACTTTGATGTTATCGTAGACCAAGAACTGACAAGCTTGCTGAGCTGAATGGCCTGTCTCATCACTATTGTTCTTAAATGACCTGAATAGGACTATAAAGAACAAGCTGGTGAAGATACCAGGAAATGTAAAGAATTACACGTAGGAAGAAAAAATGTGAGGTTTGAATACACAATGGGGGACTGAACATCAAGAGTCCACCTTATGAGAAGGATTTAGAAGTTGGAGTGGACTCTAAGCTATCGACTTCCAGACAGTGTTGAGAAGCCATTAACAGAATGTCAGGTTATATAGCGCCTTGATGTGTGGAGTGCAAGTCACAGGAGGTTCTGCTCAGCTTTATAACACACTGGTGAGGCCTCATCTGGAGTACTTGGCGCAGGTTTGGCCCCGCCAGTTATAGCAGCACAGGAGAAGGTCCAGAGAAGAGCGACTAGGCTGATTTGAGGACTACAGGGGATGAGTTATGAGGAAAGATTAAAAGAGCTGAGCCTTCACAGTTTAATCAAAAGAAGATTAAGAGGTGACCTGACTGAAGTGTTTAAAATTATGAAGGGAATTAGTCCAGTGGATCAAGACGGCTAATTTAAAATGAGTTCATCAAGAACACGGGGACACAGTTGGGAACTCGTTAAGGGGAAATTTCACACAAACATTAGGAAGTCTTTCTTTACAAAAAAAAAGCAAAAACATAGATATGTGGAATAAATGACCAGGTAGTGTGGTGGGCAGTCAGGGTTTAGGGACTTTCAAAACTGAGATAGATAGATAGATAGATAGATAGATAGATAGATAGATAGATAGA
>JANRMT010062814.1:2645226-2669223 GCA_026402145.1 Polypterus bichir lapradei
TTGCACTGATACGAAATAGCTGTGTGTGTATATATGTAGATATGTATGTATATGTATATATATGTTTATATATGTGTGTGTGTATGTATATATATATGTATTTGTGTGTATATATGTGTGTGTATGTATGTATGTGTGTATGTATATGTATGTGTATATATGTAGATATATATATGTATGTATATATGTGTGTGTATATATATGTGTATATGTATAGATATGTATATATATATGTTTGTGTGTGTGTGTGTAAATATATATATATATATATGACAGCAACACTCATCACTCACAACAGTGACAAAACAATTACATTGACAATCATGTTACGTTATTTTCAAAATGTTTCCTTTTCTTTTTCATTGCTTCTTTAACACATTACTTCTCCGCTGCGAAGCGCGGGTATTCTGCTAGTATATATATATATATATATATACACACAACAATTACATTAACAATCAAGTTACGTTATTTTGAAAATTTTTCCTTTTCTTTTTCATAACTTCTTTAACACAGTACTTCTCCGCTGCAAAGCGCGGGTATTCTGCTAGTATTATATATATCTATACTAATAAAAGGCAAAGCCCTCACTCACTGACTGACTGACTGACTGACTCATCACTAATTCTCCAACTTCCCGTGTAGGTAGAAGGCTGAAATTTGGCAGGCTCATTCCTTACAGCTTACTTACAAAAGTTAAGCACGTTTCATTTCGAAATTCTACACGTAACGGTCATAACGGTCGATAACGGTCGACAACGTCTGCCATGTTGAACTTTCTTATTTATGGCCCCATCTTCACGAAATTTGGTAGGCGGCTTCCCTGCGCTAACCGAAACCGATGTACTTACTTATTTCGATGGTATGACGCCACTGTCGGCCGCCATATTGAACTTTCCAATGTCACCAATTTTCCAACTTCCCGTGTACGTAGAAGAATGACCCCGTCTTCACGAAATTTGGTAGGTGGCTTCCCTGCACTAATGAAAACCGATGTACGTACTTATTTCGGTGGTATGACGCCACTGTCGGCCGCCATATTAAACTTTTAATGGAAACCGATGTACGTACTTATTTCGTTGGTATGACACCACTGTTGGCCGCCATAATGAACTTTCCAACGTCACTAATTCTCAAACTTCCCGTGCAGGTAGAAGGCTGAAATTTGGCAGGCTCATTCCTTACAGCTTACTTACAAAAGTTAAGCAGGTTTCATTTCGAAATTCTACGCGTAATGGTCATAATGGTCAACAACGTCCGCCATGTTGAACTTTCTTATTTATGGCCTGATCTTCTCGAAATTTTATAGGCGGCTTCCCTGCACTAACCGAAACCAATGTACGTACTTATTTCTGTGGTATGATGCCACTGTCGGCCACCATATTGAACTTTTCAATAGTCTTTGTTACTTATGGGCCCATCTTCAAGAAATTTGGTACATGGGTTCCCAACGCTAACTGAATCCTACTTACGTACATATATACGTCCATAGCCTGCAGCTTGGTCACCATGTGAGGCGGCGTTGGGTCCCCCATCCCAACGCCTCCCACGTTGTTGGCTGCCTGCCTATATAAGACCGTCCGTCGCTCCGGTCTCTACATTCCCTTCCTTGCTTCGCCACGGGATTCACGTCTCCCTACTGATAACTACAGCCTTTTTGTTTAATCCACGGCTTCTCCGCTGTTTTATTGTTTGTTTATTACAATTATAGTTATTGTATAGGTATTTTAGACTTACTTTACATTGCTCAGGTACCCATTTCCTTTATCATTCCAACCCCCATTACCATGTCTATCGAGGTGATCACTATCGATCAAAGAACTGTCACTTACTGAGTGGTTTCCATGCCCGGAGATGGCACCTACCTTTTCCATTCTCTTTGTTACATATTGCACGGCCATATCAGGCTCACTCTTGATATCCGGAGGAACATTGTATCTTATGTATTGAATGACTGGGACAGGTTCAAGGTGTGGACTGATGACGGTACAGGAGATAATTATACTACACAGGAGCACTAGAAGAGTGAAATGCTTAAGCCCTTCACCTATGGTTCTGCATGTGAGTTGATGGCTACCGCTGAATTGTTCGGTTGTCGCTTTCAAGTGTACCGACATGGCCAAATATTTTACACCTTTCGACAACCGCCAATGCCTCTTCAACATCTTAGATTGACAGGTGAGTGGTGGACACTTTGATGTTTATGAATGTTTAAACTCTCAAAAGCTGGATGTGATTTTATCGATGAAACCGGTTGTGTGCTTACAATGCTTGACAGATGCCGAATGTCTCTTCAACACAACAAATCCTGCAAATACTATCGTAATTGAAACAAACCATGAAACTCAAACCGATTATGACAGCAGCAATCCAAGCTGTGAGATTTGAGACAAGATTACTGTTCACATGGCCGACTATACGTTACATGCTCAAGAGTAAGCTCAGCGCACAGCTTGGTCATATTACAACCGGAGGGCCGAACTGACAACATGGCATACAAAGAGATCCTTAACAAATAATTATTGGTATATTTTCCCTCAGTTTAAAAAGGTTAAATTTTCTTCTTAATAAAAATTTTAAGGCAGTACTTTGCCGCTGCGAAGCGCGGGTATTTTGCTAGTATATATATATATATATATATATATATATATAAAATTCAATATCTGTGTATCTATATATAACCAAATTAAAAATAAATTGATATATACAGGATGGGTAAATGACAAGAGCTTGGTAATCTATGGTCCCCTGTGTCTCATTACTGCTGTGGCACACAGACAAACTCTAAACAGATAATCACCAAATGCACACAGACAGAAAGGACAGGAGTGTCTCAGTGTGTAGAATTTATTATTAAAGGTAAACCTCTTAGCTACACAATGAAGGAATCTTCAGTGTTGGACACCCAGCGAGTCATGACAGGACAATGGAGCTGAACGAGTTCAGAGTGCCCCTCGGCAGAGTGTGCTTGTTGGGATGTTCAATGAGAACCAGAGTCCGGATTTTATTTCATGTTTAGTGATGGCCTCCCTTCTTTGGTGGGAACATAACGTACTCCACGCCAAGGGCCACGACAAATGCAGCAAAGCCCCACTTGAAGCCTCTCAGAAACACATCCTTAAATGTTACTGGGGTAGAGAAGGCACCCATGTACCGCCAAGCCTCATTCCTGTAGAAACAAAAAGAACATTTGATGAACCAATAAATGAAACCAGCGTCTCTCCACACTCATGTAAGTCCAGTGGTCTGGTCAATCTAAAGCTGAAGTGAACAAATCATCAAAACCTACTGTCTTACTGTGGAAGGGTCCCAAGGTGGCCCTGTCCTCCCTGTCAGACTCTTCATTATGTAGACCTGAACCGAGTGTCCCATATCCCCACCACAGTCCTTGTGTGTTTCAACTCAGCAGCTGGTCACCAACATCCAACACACATGAATAAAAGTGTAAACCTCTCCCGTTAGTTTTGGTGCTCGATCTTGTCACCTGAGGTCACAGATATAAGAGACAAGGGGACGAATTCAGCCAAAGTAGCAGTCAACTCTGATGGGGACCACAAGTGGAGATGCATATTGCAACTTCATCGTTTTGAATGGCTGGCAAGTTTACACATCTGGGGGCTACAGTGGGGATATGAGACCCTAAGAGTAAGAACAGGGTCACCCTTGGACCCTTCCACGATAAAACACTGCCTCACAGAAATAAAATTTGATGGACTTCACGATGGATTTTATTCCATCCTACAGAGTTATGGAGGGAAGTTCAAACTTAACAAGCCACACATATGGCTGACTTCATTGAAAATGAGATCAAGGCGCTGTGTTGAAAGGAGGACCCAATACTGTGCAAATAGTCTTATTACACATCAGTGGGATTTGTGTGTGTACCTTGGCCAGTGTTAGTGTTTAATGTCAGATCTTCAAATCTCACACCAATTTTTAGTTTTTAAAAACACACTCTACAAGGGGTTAATAAGGAGATGAATCTGCAAAGGAAAAAAAAAGACAAATACGGCGTCTATAAGACTAACACACAGGGCCGTCTTAACAGCCTTATAGGCCCTCGGGAAAAGCAGTGCACTGGGGCCCCTACCTACACAACCACTCACAGGAATAAAAACGTAAATGGTCCATCAAATTAACTCTTTCAGGGCTGATGTTGACTTTTGTCAAAAGGAGGATTTGACGATAATAATCAACTGTAAACTGTGACAAAACCAACCGTTGTGTTGCAGTTGGAATCTTGTTGCTAGAACTTTGTGGATTTTGACTGAGATATCCTGCACTCCCATGAGTAGCAAGGCACAAACAATGACAAATATGGCCCTGGCACCTGGCGAGAGATCAAAGCGGATGCATAAAGCAAAATCCTCTGAGAGCAACGTTTTGCCTATTCTCTATGAACTGGACTATGACTTGTCAGACTCCGATTTTGATACAAGCGATCAAAGACAAATGTGAGGTTCCGGCTTCAGCTGATTGGCCCCCAACTAGTCATGGTGCTGAACAGGTTCAAGTAGCTGACATGCCTATGACGCTGTTCGCCTGGGAGGACTGCCATTTAACAATAATAAGAAGTAGAAACCAGATTGCAATGCATTGCGACAGTGACCGCTACTGCTGTGCCAGCCACGTAAAGACAGCCTGGCAGTAAGCCTGCCTTACATTCTTGGCAAACTGGCAGCCACAGCATGCAGCAACAGATATTTTATCTTGATTTCTGTGTGAATCCATTGCTTTTCAGAAAACTGTTTTTTGGAAAAAATATTCAGCCCTGAAAGAGTTAAACATATTTATTGTATGGCTACTTCTGACAAAATCAGTGTTTAAACATTAAAAAAGCATGCCATACAGCAAGGATTAATCAACACAAACGTTTCAATGATATAACATGAGCCTTGAAAAACACAAAAATGTCAACATATAAATGATACTCAATTGGTAAACCAAACAGATGGAGATGGCACAGTATGGAATGACTATGAATTATTCATTATTAATCAAGTGTTCAATTTGCAGAATTGAGTTGGAGTGACATTAACATTTATGCTTTTACATTACGCAGTGCGTCCGATCAGTACACATACGGGCACGTGAGGTTGCAGAGGTGACTGTGATACTAAATCAGAGGCGAATTCCAATGTCCACTTGTAACACAATAAGAAATATTTATAGTTTAGTATAGTCTAGTATTTATTTATTGACAGCAAGTCACAACATACATAGATTAGCATGGGCCCCCTGGCAACTGCCCAGCATGCCCATGCGTTAAGACGGCCCTGCTAATACAGCCCCCTCCAAAAGTGTTGTTAACAGTAAGGCCAGTGAATTTGTTTTGCTGTGTACTGAAGACATTTGTGTGTGAGATCAAAAGATGAAGAGGAGAGTAGAGATCCAAGTGGCAGCTTTTATTCCCTGGTATTTACATCTCGAGATGTTAAACCACTTAGAACAGAGCACATCTTGTATCTAACCACCAACAGTTTCAAGTGAGCAAAAAAGTATTGAAACTGAACATTTTCAACAAAATGAAAGTCAAAAAGACTTCATATTTGGTTGTGTATCCCTTGTGCACAATAACTGCACCAAGCCCACGACCCACAGACTCCACCAGATTTGTTTCTTCATTGGCTTTGCCCTTCCAGGCTTTTACCACAGCATCGTCAAGTTGTTATCCGTTTCTTCCTTCAGTCTTCTCTTCAGTAGGTGAACTGCATCTTCAGTTGGGTTCAGATCCAGGGAATAAGTTGGCCAGTCCAAAACCTTCCATTTTCTCTCCCCTGTTGAACTCCTTTGTTGAGGTGGCAGTGCGTTTTGGATCGTTACCTTGCAGCATAATGAAGTCTGTATATATCTATATCTATGTCTGTTTGTCTGCTTTTCACGAGAGAACTACTTAATGGATTTAGATCATTTTGTTTTCCTATAATAACATTCCGGTTGTTTTTGCGACTTTTCTCATTCCGCTACATATCGTAGTTCGCTTGCGGTGCTGATTTATATGCACAAATCTCAGAGACAGAAGGCGGGGCCACATGGCATACCTTACCTCTGCTTAGCTAGCGAACAAGAGAACAACTTGGCGGGTTTAGATCGGGTTTTTTTCTGTAATTTCCTTGAACATTCCGGTTGATTTCGTGACTTCTGTCATCGTGCTAAGAATCAGAGTTCACTTGCAGCAGAGATATATTCGCGCTAATCTGAGACAGAGGCTGCAAGCCGAGGGGAGTGGGAAGTGTGACGTCAGGAGTGGGGAGCCAGGCAGGGCTCTCCTCGCTGTCCTGTTTCACTTCTACACGGGAGGAGCTGTGGGGGACGATTAGTCATCAATAAAAATGATTGAGATTCTTTCAGAAGCAGCCATGCAAATCCAAGCCATGACACAAACCTCCACCATTCTTCGCAGATGAGTTTATATGTTTACCAAAGTGATGGAGAAAGAGGGGGCCTACTCATGATTGTAGACATTAATCTTTGTCTCATCGGTACATAAAACTGTTGTGGCCTATCTGTACTTTTTCTTTTTGCATATTCCAATCCGATTTTTACTGCTGACGAGTGGTCTGCATCTTGCACTATGGACTTTAGATTGTTGTTGTCCAAGTCTCCTTCAAACAGTTGACTGCGATATTTCCACCCTTGCTCTTGGAAGGTTGTTCATGATGTTACAAACTGCTGATTTGGGGCTTTTCTTTACTGCTCTCACCATTTGTCTGTTGTCAGCTGCTGTTCTTTTCCTGGGATGACTGGTTCGATGCCTGTTACACGAGATGTATCGACCTGCAGAGCCATAGCACCATACATCATTGCAGGTCTACACCAGCAGTTACATCTCCGCACATCTAGACTAGCAGTTTGGTAATAAACGTTTACCGGTCATCACAAATCAAACTGTTACTAAACTAAACCCTAACCTTAGCCAATTATCCTACACGCTAACCATACTAACCCCTAACCTATAACTGCTGGCACAGACCTGTGGTGATGTATGGCGCTCTAGCTCTGCAGTTGGATACTGTTGTATTGCTCAGTACACCCGTGGTTTCCTTCGTTTTTACTGCCATTCCAAATTGTGCTGTTGGCTATGACCAAAGTTTCTGAAATAACTCCTCCTTTTCTCCATTTCAGAATGGCACGCTCTGGTCTTCACGTTGGTCTACCGTTCTTAATGACAAACACAGTCTTCACAGGTGAAAGCCAACGCTTAAACTGAGAGGCGATATCCAGGGCTACGTAATAATTAAATAATCAATCATATACGACACACCTGGGGAGCAAGAAACACCCGTCACTTGTCATGTGCCAATGCTTTTGCTCTCTTGAAAAACTGGGTGGTTTGATACAAGATGCGCTCTGTTCTATGTGGTTTAACACACTGAGATGTAAATATCAGGGAATAAAACTTGAAACTTGGATCTCTCTTCTCATCTTCACCTTTTGATCTCACACACAAATGTCTCCAGTGAACAACAAAAACAAATTCATTGGCCTTGGTGTTCCAGTACTTTTGGAGGGGACTGTAGCTCTCATGCAAATTGTAGGGCGTATGAGATCAACTCTGAAGAAAGATATTAGGTAAGCTAAACGGCAGTTGGAGAGAAATTATGTAAGTAAGATAAAAGACAAACCAAAGAGATTCTTTCAATATTTTAGAAGTTAAAGATCGGTCAACGAGGAATAGTAAAGGGGAATTAAAAGATACAGACTGTAAAATATCAGATGCCCTAAACTTGCGTCTTTCTTAAGCTTGCACATGTGAGAAAGTTGAAAACCTCCAGCAGTAACACTTACTACTAAGGATGCATGATAAGAGGACCGTGGCAAAGCTCAATTTTAAATAAATAATTGAGTCCCGGAGCGTGCAGGCTCCAAACGGGTGCACGTGCCAAATCCGGGGTTGATTGGGGTGCTTGGCTGATCACCCATTCACGTGCAAATGAGAGTGGGTCAGTCAGGTGCCCCATTCACAGGACAGCAGCACCTGCAGCCACTCAGAGTAAGAAAAGGAGATGAGAACGGAAAAGGAGGAGAGAAAGAGAGAACCAAAGACATTGGAGGCGTTCAGAGGGGAGTCCTATGGACACCAACAGACTGGCAGTAGAACCCCGAACCCAGGATTTAGTGGGTGACTGCACATGTCGTCAGGTGTCTCCTCATGCAGCAAGGTCTCAATTGGATAAGCGGAGGTGACACCAGATTTTAAGAAGAGGCTTTGGGGCTCGTGACTGTGTTAACTTTTTTATTTCCATTAAAATTAGGTTTTTATTGCTTGTTTTTAGCTTCCAATTGACACTTTGATTGTATGGATTTACTTGTTTAATGAAGAAGGTCTTTTGCACTGTACTTTGGACACTGTTTGGTTTAAATAAAAGCACTTTAACACATTTGCACCAACCCCACCCTTGCTTGATGCATCTCGGCTTATGACTATCGACTGTCCTGGGATCAAGAGGCTCCTGGATGTAACCAGGCAGTGTGGAGCCAAACCTGGGCCGTCTCAGGAGGTACTGAGTGATTTGGAGACTGTAAAGGGAGAAGAGCTGTTGAGATTAAACAAACTGAAATCGCAGACGTCACCAGGACCACAAAATATTTATCATGGAGTGCATAAAGAGGTCAGTGAGTACATATATAAATGCTTTGCCTGCAGGTTTATCTAGCTATTTATGCATTTATTCATTTAATGATCTTCGGTAAAAAGACAAATTTCCTCCTGGGGACAAGTACAGTGCTATCCGTCTACACCTGCCTACTGGAGACAGAATTTGAGAAAGCCCTACAAATCACCACAAACTGCTCCCAGAGATGGCTTATGGCACCTACCGAGCCCAAGGATCCCTCAGGCCTCTCCTGGCCAGCCGTTCCTGCGTGAACTCCAGAGGCGTCCCTTCAATTTTCCACTGTTTGTAGTCTGGGAGCACCATCTTCCCATGACCATGTTCATGGTCGTGACCCATCCTGGAATTTCAGTGTTCTCAGAATCTGACTGTCTGCAAAGCTGGCCTGTAAAAGAAAGACAACTCTTCACAAATCTGACTCAGACAGGACATTATGCCATGAAAGTAAGTGATCTCACATGGTCTTCTCTAATTTGCTAGGGTCTCATTTTCGAAACCATCACATACCGACCCCGACCATCAAATTAGTCCATTTAAAGCAGCGTACCTCCTCATAAGCAACACTGTCACTTTTGCCCCCTTGATGACCTAGGGACATTCATGCATATGTGTCAGTCTTCTCCTCCTCATCCTCCGTTTTCTTCTGCTTTCTCATTGCTCCGATTCCCACCAGTTCCTATTCCCCCCTTTATGCTCCAAGATCCTTCAGGCCTCACTCTCTCCATGCACCAGTGTAAATTTGTATGTTTGGGTACAGCAGTTGCTGAATTTGCCTCTTGATGAAGGACCTCTGACTTGATCACACTGAAAAACTGGTGGACCACCTTTCGTAATCTGACTATTATGGGGCCGTCTGCATTGCAAACTACTGAAGCATTCAGGGTCTCCGTTCATCACCACGATTCTGCTGATCCCAACCTAAATCTTTTATGAGAAGACACTTAAGATGCAGTTACTCCATTGGTCAGATGCGGTTGTGTGGTCAGTTGGCATACCGGTGGTTCCTGGTGGTGTGCACATATATACACATACACACAGTGGGTATAGAACAGAATCCCCCCCTTCGAAATATTCCCTTTTTTTTTACAGCATTAAATGAAAACACACAAACTAATATTTTTCCAGCTTTACTTACTCAATGCAACCTTTAACATCCAAGTGAAAGAAATCACAGCTACAGTTCAGAAAAATTATAAAAAAAATAAGAAATACTGAGACTAATAAAGGATTCCCCTCCCATCCTAAACTCACTCAGGTGTCAGTGCCCACCATTTCCATTGCAGTTACTGGTTTCCTTCCACCTGTGATCAGTTTTAATGAGTGTGATTAGTGAAGCTGTTCCTGGTCCATTCATTCCCTCTCTTTGTAGTGCCACTGACAGCCAACAACTGACTATGGGTGGCAAACCACTTTCAAAAGATCTCAGTGACAGAGTTGTGGACAGACAGAAGGCAGGAGATGGAGACAAAAACATCTCAGAGGCTTTATCAATCCCAAGGAGCTCAGTAAAGTCCATCATGAAAAAGTGTTTGGTGCTACTAGGACCCTCCCTGGATCCTCCAAACTGGATGGAAGAGCAAGAAGGAAACTGGTAAGAGAGGCTACCGAGAGGCCAATGGCCACTGTGAAGGAGTTACAGGATTTGATGGCAAGGGGTGGTCATTAATGGTGTGCACAAGCGCTCCACCATTGTGGCTTGTTTGGGAGGGTCGCACTTCTCAAGAAAGGCCACACTAAGGCTCGTTTGAGCTTTCCCAGAATGCACCTTGAACATTCTGATGCCAAGTGGAAAAAGGTCTTCTGGTCAGATGAGACCAAAATCAAACTATTAGGCCTCAACACCAAACAGTCCACCAATGCAGCTCACCATCCACAACACACCATACCCACAGTAAAGCATGGAGGGGGCAGCATCCTGTTGTGGGGGGTCTGGGGCTCTTGTTAGGGCAGAAGGAAAAATGAATGGTGCAAAATACCATCATATTCTGAAAGAAAACCTGCTACCCTCTGTCAAAGTTGAAGATGGGCAGAATGTTCACCTTTCAACACGCCAACGACCCGAAGCACACAGCAAAACTGACCACACGGTGACTGAAGGAGAAAAAAGTGAATGTCCTGGTGTGGCCAGTCAGAGCTGAGACCTAAATCACAGTGAAAATCTGTACAAAGATCAGAAGATAGCAGATCACCAACGCTTACCAACCAATGTGACCGAACTTGAACAGTCAAAGTGTAAAGATGAGTGGGGGGCAAATATTGAGTGGGCTCAATCTAGGAGTGCAAAGCTGATAGAGAAGAATCAACAGACTCAAGGCTGTCATTAAAGCAAAAGGGGGGGTTTAACAAAATGACACTGACATTGGGGGGGTCCTTTATTAATCTCAGTAGGTCTTCTTTTTGATTTCTTATAATTCTTCTGATTCTTTCACTCAGATGTTAGAGGTGGCATTGAGTAAGTAAAGCTGGGAAGAAATATTAGTTTGTGTGTTTACATTTAAGGGTGTAAAGCAAAAATAAAGGGAATATTTCGAAGGGGGGATTCTTTCCTATACCCGCTATATATATATAAAAGATAGATAGATAGATAGATGAGGGATGTTCAAAAAGCTTCTGCTCTTTTATATTTTTGTTGGAAATGGTGAAGGCAGGAGGAGTACTAACTGGGGATTAAAAAGTTGGTACGATGCTTGGAAAATTGCAATTTGATTTTTGAAATTCTTAATAGAGAAAAAAAAAAGTGTGGAAACATTTTGAACATCCCTCGTAAATACATATACTTTATGTGCAAACAAAGTGCAAACTGCAACTCAGTGCAAGAAATGCTGAAATAAACACTAGAAAAAAAAATTGAAAAAAAAAAAAAACAACTATGCTCTGTGATCTTTTATATTGTTGATTAATTTGCTGTTTAAAGTTTAATTGCTTTATCAGCTGTAATCTATGACTGTAAACGTATGAGTTATTCCATCTTTTCATTTGTGTTTACTTTTGTTACCTGTCCTACTACACTTGCTGCCTGTTACTCAATTATGTTTGCCTCTTTGGTAAGTCGCTTTGGATAAAAGCATCTGCCAAGCAAATAAATGTAAATGTAAATAAGATGTTATAGGAAGAGACTCGGTGCTCTTTTATTGGCAAAGGGAAGTGCTAAAAAGTATAAAATGCAGGGGTGCCAATCATGGTGGCACATCTGGCCTTGTTAAAAATAATAATTTTATTTTAGAAATAGGAATTATATTTTCTCAGAGTAAATTTACTTCAGTTAAAGGTTGGATTTCTCATTTTTTTGCAGTGTGAGATTAAGGTAATTCACCAAAAGGTGTCCCAAATAACACACACACACACACACATATATATATACATACATACATACATACACAGTAACTTCACAAAGTCTTCATTCAGATCCTTCACTTTCTTCATATTTTTGTTAAGTTGCAGCCTTCTGCTAAAATCTTTTCAGTTTATTTTTTCCTCCTCAAACAACACTTGATATCCCAGAATGACAAAGCCGACCAGAATTTTAAGCATTTTTGCAAATTTATTAAAAATAAAATTAAAAAAAAACTGAAATCGCACAGTACTTCAAGTATTCAGACCCCTTGCTGTGACCCTTGAAGTTTAGCTCAGATGCATCCCATTCTTGTTAAAGCAACAAATCGAACAGGAGCAAAAATAATGTCTGTAGTGTGACAAAGCGCCGATCTCCCCGAGTGGAATGACACTTACTCCGCCAACCACTACGCTACTGCAGAGCTCGGTAGGCTCCTTGTTTTTGAACGCCGGGTAATTTTTGTCTTCATTGATACCGAATGTTAAAATGAAGATGAAGATGAAGATGAAGACGCAGACCCGGTGACTGAAATGACAGATCCTCGTTCCCGGAGAGCTACAAACCAAACACCAACGATTTGTTTTTTCATCTTTACGCAGCGTATCGGTTAAACTGTGCAAAAGAAAACGTTGGGACCCGTTTAAACACCTGCGACAAACCAGCTTAAGTTTGGGCTCCTGTCACACCACACGTTCAGAAACCCGCGTTTATAAGATTGCGACAGTTCGACTAACGACCCGACAACAATCTACAGAATAGTAAATTCTAAAAACAAGAAACAGTTGGCGGTCCGATTTAAAACCGAACCGCACCGCACCACAGCAAGTCCAACGACCGTCCTTACTCACCCCAATCTTCCAGACCGTCTGACCTCTGCGCGCGCGCGCGCACTCGCCAACGTCGGCGACTTGACGCACAGTGCGCGGGCCCTTTAAAAGTACGGCAAGCGGGAAGGTCTCGCGTTTCGTGTCGGCGATGAAAGCAACAGGCGGACGACGGCAACGGTTGAAATTATACCTTCAAAGTGGCATATTTTTCAATTGTTATATTCCAATAGGGTTTCTAACGTGTGTGTATATCCACATTTAGAAAACGTATGGATTTAAAATCGCATTTGAGGTAAAGAACATCAATAAATGTGAAACTGGTACATTGTAGCAGGTAAAATGTCTCCAAGGAATAGTCAAGTCAGGTCAAGTGGAGTGGCTTTATTGTCACACCATCCATACACCGTATTGCAGCATACAGTGGCACGTAATAAAAGGACCATTGCGTAAGAAAATACCTAAATACAGGACAATTGCAAGACAGGTAAAGAACTATATTATTCAATAAATAGATATTATTTAAATAGTGAACAATAGACAAGTAAAATAATAGTAATAAATAAATAAATAATGATAACAACTAATAATAATAATCTAAAACAAAAATAGTAGCAAGTGTAATAAATTTATTGCATATAAATCAACTACTAGGAGCAGATCTGATGGCGGGGGGCTTATTATGTACTCTCAGAGGAGAGAGCTGAGCTGCCCAATGGGGTCAAGATCCCAGATAAATATGGGCTATCCCCAGAACAGCAGGTAGAAAAATGAATAACTTAATAATTCGATCCAGACAGGTCGACCCAGGAGCAAGCTTTTGCACTCTGGGAGCTGGTGGTCAGATGGCTAAGGCCATTTGAACTATCCATCCATCCATTATCCAACCTCCTCTATCCCAACTACAGGGTCACGGGGGTCTGCTGGAGCCAATCTCAGCCAACACAAGGTGCAAGGCAGGAAACAAACCCCGGGCAGGGTGCGCACACACACACACACACACCCCGAGCACACACTAGGGACAATTTAGAATCACCAATCTACCTAACTTGCATGTCTTTGGACTGTGGGAGGAAAGCGGAGTATGCGGAGGAAACCCACACAGACACAGGGAGGACCCAAGAAGCAAACCCATGTCTCCTAACTGCGAGGCAGCAGCGCTACCCACTGTGCCACCGTGTCACCCCCCCATTTGAACTAACCACCTGCCAAATAGTACAGCAGGCAGGGCCGGATTTTCCTATAGGCTAACTAGGCTTCAGCCTAGGGCCTCAAGATCAAGAGGGGCCTACATTCAAATTGTTAGCAATTTGAACAAACTTAAAAATGGGAGGTGAAAGGGCCTCATAAGTGGAATAGCCTAGGGCCTCTGTTCATCTAAATCCGGCCCTGACAGCAGGTCTTCCCAATAAATTTCCCCAGCCAGTCTGGGGAGACTTTCACTCTATGGAGGAGCTAATACAGCTCATAGAAACATCCAAGCCAGCCTCGCAATCTGAGAGAGCAGAACAGTCGTCTAGTGGACTCCGTAGGGATTATGTCCCACAAAATAGGTCTTTTTCACATAAACTGGAGCCTGTTCTGAAGTCCCTGGGCCGTTGGCCGTGCCACTTACTCAGGAGCGAGGAGGGGTGCAGGTGAAGAGAGGAGAAACAGTTATGTGCACTTATGAACCCCCAACTATAATGCATATGGGAGTAGTTGTGGTAAATGGTTTCCGTGTAATTGCTCTCCTGGATTCTGGCAGCAACATTTCCATTGTTGATTGCCAATATGTATTACAGCAACAATGGAAAAATATAAAGACCAGTATTAGGTGCATACACGGTGAAACCCGTACTTATAAAACTGCCCTGTGTTTCATCAGTTATGGAGGATTGCTAAAAAAAAACTCCCCATAGCGGTCCTTCCCAAACCACCCTTTCCGGGGATTCCAGGGCGGGACTGGTCTGAAAATAAATGTGGTGTACTAATAACTACTCCTGCTAGCAACATAGGCCTAGTTATAGACAGGAGTAACCCGACTCAAGCTGCCTCCACGCCGTGTAACCAGCCGGTAGAGAGAGATCCGGAAGACCAAGAGATGGATGGGGAGATTTCTGGACAGTTGCAGGCAAGTACGTCATCTCCTGGTGCCACGACGAGCCGGGAGGATTCCCCGCCCATTGAGGCCAGACCGGATCCACTCTCTGAAATGCACTTTCAGTTTTAAGAGACGCCAGTTTCTTTTAAAAGGGAGCAGTGCAACAATGACTCCCTAAAGTCTGCGAAAAATGCAGTGGTTCTTGTCTATGGCCAACGCACACATCAGCCCACGCCACAGGGTCCTTACTTTGTGATTGAAAATGACTTATTATATCGAGTAGCAGAGCATGGGGGGGAGGTGCAGAAGCTGTTGTTAATCCCACGAACCTACCAGCGGCAGGTCTGTGAATTGGCACATGCCCACCTCCTAGGAGACCATTTGGGCACCAAAAAGATTAGAGCGAATTAAGCTCCGATTTTATCGTCCGAGAATCGATGAGGAGGTTTGCCTAAGGAGGTTCTTACGGACCAAGGGACAACTTTCACCTCGTAGACGTTCAGGGAAATGGCTAAGTTACTTAAAGCATTTAAAGGCTGCGGTGTATCATCCTCAAACCGACGGTCTAGCAGAGAGATTTAATCAGACTCTCAAACAAATGCTCCACAAGGTGGTCAGCAGGGACATGAAGAACTGGGAACAGCTCCTCCCCCTCGTACTTCTATAGGGAAGTCCCACAAGCCTCTACGGGGTTCTCTCCTTTCGAATTATTATTATATATGGATGACAACCTCAGGTAATATTGGATATTTTAAAAGAAGGATGTGAAGGAGAGGCTCTTCCCTCTACTAATATATTAGAATATATTGCACAGTTACGTGACAGATTTGGTAAAATTTGACCAATATTAAAAAGTCACATGGAAGAGGTGCAAGCAGGTCAGGCCCATTATTATGACCGTGGGACAACTCTCTGAGAGTTCCTTCCGGGGGATCATGTCATGGTGTTAGTTCCTACCTCTCACTCTGTTGCCAGCCCAATGGCAAGGCCCCTATGAAGTTAAGGAGAGGAAAGGGCTCGTCAATTATTTGGTGAAACACCCAATCGTCGACCGAGTCAGCGGGTTTATCACGTAAACTTGCTGAAGCCATGGAAGGAAAGGGACCCCGAGCCCTCCACCGCTCAGCCCCGCTCCTTCTTTGCTCAGAGTGATAACCTTAACTTCGGCCCTGAATTAACTAATAGACAGAGACGAGAGCTCGAAGCAGCTATCTTGTTCATCCCGGAGGTACTGAATGAAAAATCTGGAAAGACCTCCGTGATTGCGCACAACATTGTGACATAGCCCGGGGTTATTGTTTGAGAACGCTTCCAGAGGCAAAGAAGGCAGAGGTGGAGCTTGAAATCAAATGCATGCTGGACCTAGGAGTGACAGACGAAAGTTATAGTCTCTGGTGCAGCCCAATCGTATTGGTTAGTAAGCCCAACAGGAGATGGAGGTTTTGCAATGACTTCCGTCGACTTAATCAAGTCTCCCAATTTGACGCCTGTCCAATGCCTCGAGTGGATGACCTCCTTGAGAGACATGGACAGGCGAGATTTATGACCACTCCTGACATGATGAAGGAGTACTGGCAGGTTCCTTCAATGGACTCCGCACAGGTCAAGACCACGTTCACGTGGACACTGGCAGTATCGTGTCCTTCCATTCAGGTTACATGGGACTCCTGCGACTTTCCAGCGTCTGGTGGATAAAGTGATCTGCCCCCATAACATGTATAGTGCTGCCTACTTAGATGACGTGGTCATTTATTCCAGCACATGGAAGGAACATGTACAGCAGGTCAAAAAGTAGTAGTACACAGAAGTGTTCAAAAGTAGAGGCCATATTGAAATGGCCCCGTCCGCGAATTGGTGTAAGGATTTGGAGTGAACAGACTTTGGTCACTTTACCCCTCCCTCCATCTCACACACCATAGCCATGAAGAGAACATGAAACTACATGTTCTAACAAAGGCGCTATATAGGCGACTGACCCGACACAGATAGACACGGAGGCACGTATAAAAATAAACAAACTTTTATTTATCTTCAGCTGTGGGACACGTCTTCCCCGTGCCACACAGCTCAACACAGTCCCAAATACGACACACTCAACCACAACACACTTTTCTTCTCTCCTCTCCCACCACTCCTCCTAAAGCTCAGTCCTCCTCCTCCCGACTCTGGCTCTTCGAGTGGTGGTGGCTGGCCCTTTTATAGCCTACCCGGAAGCGTTCCAGGTGATTAACCACCTGGTCCTAATTACACTTCCAGGTGGGGCTGAAGACTCGTCCAGCCGGGCTGTTGGAAGCAGACAGCCCCCCCTAGTGGCCACCCCGGGCCCCAACCAAGCTGTGGTCTCCCATGGAGCCCTGCGGGTGGTTGGGGAATCACCGAATCACCAGCCAGAGAGGCTGCCACCAAGCGTCCCGGGGGAGATATTGGACTGCCCGTGGTGGCTCCACCGGAACATAAGCAGCAGGGGCGTCCCTGCCGGGCATGGGACCCAGCTGTCCTTCACAATGTCTAACATTTATCAGGTTGTATGATGTCACACACATGCGCAACAACATTTATTTCTAGAGCACATTTTCATACAAACAATGTAGCTTAAAGTGCTTTACATGATGAAGAAAAGAGAAAAAAGACAAAATAAATAATTAAAATTAGGGAACACTAATTAACATAGAATAAAAGTAAGGTCCAATGGCCAGGGAGGACAGAAAAAACAAACAAAAAAAAAAACTCCAGACAGCTGGAGAAGAAAATAAAATCTGCAGGGGTTCCAGGCCACGAGACCACCCAGTCCCCTCCAGGCCTTCTACCTAACATAAATGACCTCAATCAGTCCTCAGGGTATTCAGGGTTCTCATTGAAGAACTTGATGATGATGACGGTCATGGGGACTTCTGGCCTTTAATCCATCAATGGAGGGACATCACGGTGCTTTGATCAGGTAGTGGTGGCACAGGTCGCCACCACAGAAAACCGGAAAAAGAAAAGAGAGAGTAGGGATTAGTACAGATTTTGGAGACACCATGAGTAATAATGATAATTAATTGAATATACAGAGCATCCGCATTTAACTAAATGAAGCTTTGAGAAAGCGATGTTACAGTAATGAGTTTTTAGCAGTGTGCTCCACCGTATCAGCCCGACGAATTCCTATTGGCAGGCTATTCCAGATTTGAGGTGCATAACAGCAGAAGGCCGCCCGCCCGCCTCACCACTTCTTTTAAGTTTTGTTCTTGGAATTCTAAGCAGACCCTCATTTGAAGATCTGAGGTTACGATTTGGAATATAAGATGTCAGACACTCTGATATATAAGATGGAGCAGATTATTTAAGGCTTTATAAACCATAAGCAGAATTTTAAAGTCAATTCTGAATGACACAGGTAACCAGTGTAGTGACATCAAAACTGGTGTGATGTGCTCGGATTTTCTTTTCCTAGTTAAGATTCTAGCAGCTGCATTCTGCACTCGTTATAATCGATTGACGTCTTTTTTGGGTAGTCCTGAGAGGAGTGCGTTACGGTAATCTAGTCGACTGAAAACAAAAGCGTGAACTCATTTCTCAGCATCTTTCAGTGATATAAGAGGTCTAACTTTTGCTATGTTTCTTAAGTGAAAAAACGCTGTCCTAGTGATCTGATGAATATGCGATTTAAAATTCAGGTCAGAGTCAATAGTTACCCCTAAATTCTTTACCTCTGTCTTGACTTTTAATCCTAATACATCCTTCCATCCAACCCGCTGAATCTGAACACAGGGTCACGGGGGTCTGCTGGAGCCAATCCCAGCCAACACAGGGCACAAGGCAGGAACTAATCCCGGGCAGGGTGCCAACCCACCGCAGTAATCCTAATACATCAAGTTTATTTATAATAACCTCATTATATCCATTATTGCCAATCACTAAAATTTCTGTTTTCTCTTTATTTAGTTTGGGAAAATTACTACTCATCCACTCAGAAACACAAGTAAGACATTGTGTTAGTGAATCGAGAGAGTCGGGGTCATCAGGTGCTATTGATAAGTACAGTTGTGTGTCATCAGCATAGCTGTGGTAACTCGCATTGTAACCTGAGATAATCTGACCTAACGGAAGCATGTAAATCAAAAAGAGCAGTGGACTCAGGATAGAGCCTTGTGGACCACCATATAGAATATCAGGGGTCTGTAAAGTATAATTACCACAACTCACAAAGAATTTTCTACCTGCCAGGTAGGATTCAAACCAATTTAAGACCCTGCCAGAGAGGCCCACCTATTGACTAAGGTGATTTCTAAGAATATTGTGATCAATGGTGTCAAATGCGGCACACAGATCTAAGAGGATGAGAACAGATAGACGGCCTCTGTCTGCATTGACCCACAAGTCACTTACTACTTTAACGAGTGCAGTTTCTGTGCTGTGATTTGTTCTAAAACCCGACTGGAATTTATCAAGAATAGCAGGTTTATTGAGGTGGTCATTTAACTGCATAATGACGGCCTTCTCCAGAATTTTACTTAAGAAAGGCAGGTTAGAGATGGGTCTAAAATTTTAAAAAAGCAGAGGAGTCGAGATTATTTTTCTTGAGCAGGGGTTTAACTACAGCAGTCTTAAGACAGTCTGGGAAGACCCCCGTATCTAATGATGAGTTTACAATGTCAAGAATATCATCAATTAGCACGCCTGATACTTCTTTAAAATAACTTGGTTGTATTGGGTCAAGGACGCAGGTGGAGGGTCTCAGTTGAGAAATGATTTTATATAAATCAGGTAAATCTATCCTGGTGAAAGAACTGAATCTGTTTATAATAGAGTACTGGGGTTTAAGGATCAGTATTGGGGAGATGTACAATATTATTTTTAATATCATTAATTTTTTGATTAAAGAATACAGCAAAAGCCTCACAAGTTTCACTGGAAGTATTTTGGAGGCAAGGGAGACAGCTAAAGGGCTCGAAGAAAGGAAATTCCACGCCAGACCAGAGAGTAGTGAGGTGCACTCCTTTCTCTCTTTCCATTGCAGACCTGTTATGGGAAATTCCACCTGGCCTCCATGACGTCCCTTCCAGTCACGAGCCTGGTGACATCCCTAATGCTCCAGATGATTCCACTTCCGGTTCTGGTCATAATTACCTCACTACCTCTGCTACACTTTAAAAGCCCACCATCTCAACCTCACCAGTCAGGTCTGTTTTGGACTCCAATCTGTACATAATTGTACACAAAATCAATCATTTTGCAGCCAGGATCAATTACACTGGAGGCTGCCCCAAACCTTTTTTTTTTTGGCTTGTGGAAGATCAGCCCGACCCAGACAGACACACAGACTCACAAGTCCAGGAACACACATTTATTTTCTTTCTGCACACAACACAGTGTCCAAATCCCTAAAAATGCTCACTGTCCTTTTCTTTCTCTGTCTTTTCTTCTCTTCTGCCACCTCCACTCCTCTCCTCTCCCACAAGCCGTGTCCTCTGCCTCCTGACTCCGGCTGCCCAAATGGAGGACCCAGAAGTGCTGCAGGTGCCCTCCGACCACCTTCTGGAAGCACTTCTGGGTGTCGTGGAAGTGATGCATGCAAATCCAGCTCCTCTTCTGGCAGCACTTCTGGGTGTGGTGGAGGTGCTGCAGACCATGGTTACGGAGCTGTCCAGGCGCCCCCTTTTGGTGGCCATGCGCCCCAGCAGGGTTGAGCTTCTAAGCTCCAAGAGCACGGCCCTGATGTAACCCAGGGGGCTGCCCTCTCATGTTCTGGGGAGGTACTGCTGTTGACATGTCCTCTCCTCAGAAGGGCGTCGTGACTGGGTAAGGACACCGGTCGTCTGTCACAGGCTCTTTTGTCTCATCTTTTGACAGTGGTTTGCCAATATTCACATGTACTCTGCTTCATTATTATTATTTTATAAATATTACCAATAATACATGATTAAAATGTGTAATTTAACTCCTTCATGTCCTTCTACTCTAATTGCCTGACGTTATAGATGTAGAAGGGAAGGTCGGGAGAAGTGCTAAAGTACCATACCGTATAAAGAGTGGTAAGTCAATGGGATTTGAGGCACTCTGATAAAACCCAAACAACAAAGAGTATAAAAGGGGAAAGTGGAGTCACGCAGGACTCAACAGGGGTGGAGTGGTAGCTCTGAGGCTAAGGATCTGCGCTGGTATCCCGAAGGGCGGTTCGAATCCCCATCATGGCCAAAAGAGATCCTACTCTGCTGGGCCCTTGAGCAAGGCCCTTAACCTGTAATTGCTCCAGGGGCGTTCGCTGTATAATGGATGACCCCAAGTGGTATGCGAAAAATAACAAATTCCTAATATGAGAAATTGTATAAGGTGAAATAAAGAACAAAAAAAAAAATAAATACTAAGACAAAATAGTCCCCTAGCTGGCACCTGTTCTACCATGGGTGCAGGAAGAAAGGCAAACCACTAGGGGGCAGCTTTGGACCCAAAGACAAGTTTGTGCCAAAAAACTGGCAAGGCTCACAAGAAGAAAAACAAATTGACCTGTCGCTGTAACCAAAGTCAGGCTGGGCACGCTACCAACCAATATTTTAGAATAGATTTATTTGTCCCCAGGAGGAAATGTGGGTCTTTAGAGAAGCTCATAAATAAATAAATACCAGAATGGCTAGAAAGAAACAAAATTAAAAAGAAGGAAAACTTCTACCTTGGCAGTCCCAGTCACAGCAGTGAGGTGCTATACTGGCATATTGCTGTTGGCACAAAGGAGCCCCCAGTGCGTTTCTTGACACACTTCTGCTGAGTAATTTGTTGGCGGAAAGTCCTCAGTGTTGTTGTGTCAGAGAGAGAATGTGCAGCGTTGGTCATAATGGCCTTGTTGTAATTCTCTCCGGTGCTATGACCTCCAGGGGGTCCAGAGTGTTCCCCATAAGTGTGCCTGCCCTTTTTATTAGCCTGTTGATTCAGTGGGCCTCTCTTGAAGTGACACCACACTGGCCATCCCAGAGTTGTAGAAGATGTGAAGGACGTCTCTGTCCACATTACAGGAATGAAATCTCCAAAGGAAGAAGCCCCTGCTCTGCCCTTTTGTTTTTTGTTTTTTTTGTCTGCTTTCTTTCCCAGTTTTTTCTGTGGTGGTGTTTTGCAGTCACCTGTGATGGTGGAATGATGGCGGGTGCCCCAGCTGTCCACAAGACTCACGACATCGAATCCTCTCCGACAAAGCCTGAAAGCAATGAGGAATGATTTAAGGACATTAATGTTAGGTAGAATGGCCAGTGGTGGCTTGAAGGACTTTTGCCCCCCCAAACCCCTGCAGATTTTATTTTTCTCTCCAGCTTTTTTTTTGGTTTTACTTTCCTCCTGGCCGTTTGAACTTCTCACCAAGAACATGCGAGTTTTGACAAACAACACTCTGCTTTGTGACTTTGATTTTTGCTCTACGATTTCTCTTTTTCATGGAAGATTATTTGTGCCAAAATGAATTTTAATCCAACATGTTAACTATGTTAAAATGCAATACATACGTAGGGCATTTGATTTTGGCACAGTTTTACTGTGTCATGATTAACGACTGTGAGAGATAGCCCACTGGGACTAGCATCCCAGCATATTTACCCAGCAGGGATGCCAGCAATGTGGAAGGAGAGGGGAAGACAGCTTATTCAGGACATTGTCTCCCCCAACACCCTAGGTGCCAGCCCTCCTGGGCTTCAATACCACTAAGGAAACCCACAGGACATACTGGGAATTCTAGTTCTTTTGGCCAACTCTGTTGCGTCCTGTCGACACCATCTGGGGACACTGAGAGGATTTTTGAGCCCTACGTTGCCATGCTCCTGATGTACCTGGAAGTACTCCTCAGTACTCCACAGTATCAGGACACAAAAAGTGCCCTTGGATTTTCCTTATAAAAGGAGCAGCCTCCTTCATCCAGATGAGCCAGAGTCAGGACGAGGAAGACGAAGCTTGCTGGAGGAGCAGTGGAGAGACAACAGTGTTGCAGAGAGAGAATTAAAGTTGTGGTTGTGCTGCTGTGGGAAACGCTTACCTGTATGAGTTTCACAAAATATAACCCTTTGTGTCCAAGCCTTTGTGTTGGGGGGTTGGGGGAGCTACAGCACCCCCTGGTGGTCAGAGGACATATCAACAAAAAGACTGATTGCTTTTCACCACAGAATGCAATTTTCATGTCAGAACTGCAGTTCTTACCTCTGCATCACTCAAGCGGTCGTGTCAGCGTTGCACCCTAACCCGATTTCTTTTTCTCCGGTTATATTCTTGAATAAAAGCGTACTTGTTTTGTTATATGTCTGCCTTTGTATTTATTTGATATTTGGACTTCAGTCTTCACACATTATACACTTTATGTCAAAATGTTGTCATTATTACTATAACATGAAAAACGTTTCTGTCTTAGGTATGTGTTCAACATTTCTTGCCTTGCGTTTCCTTTCATCCTACATTTATCCATATCGTTGTAGACACAGAACACACATGAAATGCATGTGTTTCAAATAACGAGATATTATTGACCCTCTACAACTCCAGGCACCTCACACCCTGATAAACAGACTTGAGCTCGGAGAATTTTGCGTCACAGCTGCGTCGGTGGGAGATGGGATAGCAGGCTGCTTGCTGCTTGTGCTGATCGAGACATTTACAAAACAAAAGGCGCTAATGGAGAGGTGCGAAGGAATTTGAGGTGGTCCAGGATTACAACTTTTTTCATAGGCTTCAGGGATTCTTGCGTTAAAATGCAATTGAAAAGCACATTACATTTCAATTCTTGTCCACAGATTGCGTGTCGTAACTAAAAGCAAAGCCGGTGTGTTGCATTTTGCTTAGCAGCCGCTCTGTGTCTACTGCGTTTCGACTTGAGACCCCTCGTTAATCGTGCCAAAACTAAAAGTAATCAAATGACCAATCAGCATCAAAAGGTGGGACAAGGGGTGTCAGCCGTCCCCTTCTAAAAGTTCTAAAAGACTGAGGAGTGGTTAACTGAAATGGCGAGAAGGCTGTTTTAGGTCTCACTGAGAAAGTTGGCTCTAAACAGGAAGTTTCTAAAGTTTTCATTAAATGAAGCGGCGTTGTTACATTTTTGAGGTGGAGGTTGTTAGCGATTTTAACTAAACACAGAAACTTCTGTTAGCGTCTCTGAGCTTGGTTTCTTCATAGCTTTTATCAGAGATGGCT
>JANRMT010062814.1:2674223-2709584 GCA_026402145.1 Polypterus bichir lapradei
GCATTTTCTTTGCCTTAGTTATGTTCCATTTGGTTTGTGGGTGGTTCCCCAAGAGGTGGGGCCACCTGCCAATCATCACCAGGAATTGCCCTCCCCCTTTCATATCCAGAGGGCCTCCCACAGTCCCTGGTGGTTCATTTCGAATGAGCTTAGGAGCGGCAAGTTGTGTGTTTTCAGAACTCAACTGTGCTTTGTGGTTTCAGGATTTTTAACATATTGCTTTGCATTTTGACTATTCTTGAGTTTTTGTATCGGGACCTTTGGTTGCATTGGGTTAACTCCAGTTTTTGGGTAAATCCTAATGCCTTTGTGCTCCACGGAGCTTCATTGTTATCGAAGAACATTTTTTTGTAAAGATTCTATGAGGCTGGTTTTGTGTCTAGTCAGGGTTTTTTGACAGGATTTCCCCTCCTAGAGTGTATTTTTGGAAGTGCTTTTGGAACTTTATGGGACTCCTAGTTGACGACATGTAAATCTCACACTACTGTCCTTTTCTAAATGTAGAATAAGAAGAAAATGCCAAGCAAATTAAACAAGGAGATCATTTAGAGCGCTGAAGCTGTGCAAGGGGGGCATCGAATAAATGAACAAGACATCAAAATTAATTTTTTACATTTTTATTTCAAATTTAAATTTGCAAGCATATAATCCCAACGAATGCATTATAACTAAAATGAAAATAAAACATTTCTAAGGCACAGATCTCATGACTAATATGTGCCTGCTTTAAAGTGCACAGCCTGTCCAGGTTTGGTTTGATATTCGAGATATCGAGACACTCTGAGCTCTTTTTCTGTTTGAAGTTTGTTTCTATGACGAACGGCGCCGCTGCCGCTGCTGCTGCTTTTATAGTCGCGTATTTTCAATCCAGAAAGTTCGAGACGTGTCGGTATCTGTCGCCAACATTCGGGTAACAGTAGATCAGGTGATAATGCGGCGCGACTGCACCACACTGGCAGCGTAGCCAATATTGCCAAATTGAGTTCAATAATTTACTGCGTATTGGGTTATTTTCATGATACAACTAATAGCGGTATAATTGTTGGACGAAAATATCTTTGTCTCGCGCAGATTGACTTCATCTGTGTTTTCATTTACGAGATTTTTAAAAATTAAAACATATTTAATCATTTCTTTACATAAAAAAATAATTAAATAAGAATAAACAATTTATTTTTTTGTTTTTGGGATTAGAATTACTACCAAAAACCACACAAGGCATTTTAACAGTTATTAAAGCACTTTAAAAAAATAAATTGCAAATATTTCATCGAAGTTCGCCGAACACATGCAAATCTTATGGAAGTAAAAATGATAGGATACTGCAACACTGCACGAGTATCATACCTTTGTTAGTTGTATCAGGGGTTATTCTCAACTATCATATATTATGCAGCGGGCACAGAATGATTCCAGGTAGTAAGGGGGGGCACGAAATATGAAAGTTGTTTGACCTGTTTGTGCTGCTAATTAACTTCTTTTGAATTTATTTTAATTGACTTGTATTTTTAAGATCTGTTCCCCTGAATTTCTTCATTTCTTTCCTTAAATGGCACCCAACATCGAACTGCTGAGCAGATTATCGGGAGCAGGATGGAGGGCTGGTGGAGCTCTGAGAGCTGGCAGTGCTCTGGCCGGCTCATCAGCTGAACAGTCAGAGCTGGCGAGAGGGTTGGAGCAGGAGCAGGATGAAGGATGGGCTCCCGACATGGTGACATCTTGGAGTGAGGACAAAGCCCCTTAGTGGAGATGCAGGAACCGATGGGAATGGTGCCATCTAAATAAAATGTATGATTAGTGTTGCAGTTTCATTGACTGCAGTGGCTGAACCTGATGACAGTTCGGGTCTGTGGGTAATGATGGAGGTGGGGGATCAAGGAGATGCAGCAGAGAAAGAGACAGAGGAACACATGAGAATTTACCTTTCCAAACTGGATTTTAACCCTTTATTAGTTTTATTTATTTATTACAACTTTTAACATCCAGCGGACACAGTTTTTATTGAAGATTATTTCTTGGAGGACTGCGCTGCACTTTATTCATTGATGGACGATGACGATTAACACTCTTTTGCACATTGCAACACCTCTGCCTGTTATGTGTCTTCATTGCCCGGCTCATCCTCAGTTCATGATTATTGAGGTGGTTGTTGCAGCCAACTTGGATCACCGCACATAAAATAAATAACTAGTATAAACATATTAAAAACACTTTAAACAGAAAAGACACATTAACAATTACCCTTGAGGAAGAAGGTTTTGAGAAGGGAAGGGGGGCAGTATAGCTCCCCTGAGCCTGGACCTGAGAAGGACAAGCTCTTCAGGGGACCACAGACTGTCTAAAGGGATGGAAATACCTGGAAAAACCAATTATAGAAACCACCCTGTGAGAAGTGTGAAGAGATACAGCACTTCATACTAAAAGGCCGTTCAGTCCTGATGTGGTCCTTAGCCTTGAGCTGGTTCACAGAGCCCAGGGAAAACGTACCAAGTGGGCTGTCTCTAATCCAAGGTGGCCAAAGTGAGGCAGAGCTGGGTTCTGCGTTTGAGTGAAGAAATTTAGTCTGGAGTGCATGGAACTGCTGAAGAGCTAAGTGGTGTAGCAATAGCGGCCGCTGAAGGAGCCAATAGTCCTTTTCAGAGCCACACACCTATGGAGGAATATTTCAGACAAAATTAATTAAACAAACAAACAAACAAATAAATAAATAAAAGTACTGTGAAATGTGAGCCTAATAAATAAATATGTCATGAAATGACGGCATAAATAAATAAATGTGCCACGAAATATGTTTTTTGTTGCTTATTCATTTATTTATTTCATTTTGTCCGTAACATTCCTGCAAACCGTCATGAAATACGACTTGAAATCAAACTGTCACTTTCACTCGTCAAAGTTGAGAGGGTGGGCTCTAACACGCCCTCTAGTTACTGATTGGTGAATCGAAGCACAAGAATTAATTAGAAAAATGCTTACTACTGCCGATGAAATGGATTCTGCCGAAGATATTACGTATTTCAGAGAGAGAATTGAAGATTTATCGGAAGAAATTACAATGTTGGCGGCCCTTTTAGACTCCGATGTAGATGAAACTATTTTTGAAATTATCGAATAACAGGTGGAACGGACTCTACTACACTCCAGTTCAGGTGAAACAGTTTCCTGCTCTGGACGTCCACATGACACATTTATTTATTTATGCTCACATTTCACAGTACTTTTATTTATTTACGCATTTATTTATTTATTTAATTTTGTCCGAAATATTCCTCCATACACACCACCCATCTGGTGTAAAGTGGCCGATTCCATTCCTCTGTCTCTTGCACCCTCAGGTCGTTACAATATATTTAAGTGCATCTCTCGATTTCTTGGATGTTTGCTTCAGATTTATAACCACAATTGTGTACGTCTGTTTCTGTTACCAGGGTTTAATCTCAGGGTTGATTGTCCCTCCGATCCTGAATGGCATCAAGCAGGTTTACTAACGTTTGGTTGGATTTGAAGTCAGGGCAGCACTACTTTCAGGTAACGGCCAAAAATCTGTCCAGTTCACATGGTGCCACTGCAGCCTCAACAGGATAAGCCAGTGGTTCTCAATCTGTAGGGCGCGAAGTAACAAAAAGGGGGGCGCAAAGAAAAGAATCGAAAATATGAAAAATACATCTATTGAAACCAAAACAAGTTAAATTAAACTACATTCTGATACTAGAAAAATAAATATAGTGTTAGATAAATGTCAATAAAAGTTAAGTAGGTATAATAAAATATGCATCTATGATATATCATTAATTAAAAAAAGAACAAATTGGTATTAGTGGGCTCCTTTCAAAAAAAAAAAAAACGTTAGGGGGGCACGATTAAAACTGTTATGAAAACTCAGGTCGCAAATACTTAAAGGTTGAGAAACGCTGGGATAAGCAGATGGAAAGTAAAGTGGCATCCAAACCGAAGTGACTTCTGATAAGCAGACCGCGGCATGAACGATTAGCGCTGTGCATCACGGGCATTTTAAATAGCTAAAATGGGGAGCAGAACAATCCTGGTTCCATGATTTCACCAGCCCGTCACATGGGATTCGTAATTTCTGATCTCTTCAGTTGTTAGTCGAGGTAAAGATAGCCAGATTGAGAACCCCAGTCCTTACGGAAGAAAATTGCCGACTGGCTGCAAGCAACGCAAACTTTTCGCCACGGCAGCCCTCCGGAACGGAGGTGAATCTCCTCTCCTTCTTCTTTTCCCACTTCTGTGTGGGGCCGATGTGCCCGATTCACCTTCTCCAGGCAGCTCGATCCTGCATCTCCTCATCAGTCAAACCTTTTTTCTTTAAAATCTCCATCCACCTCCGCTTCGGTCCCCTGGCTTTCTCTTCCCCATTCCCATCACTCTTTTGCCCACATATTCTTGGTCTCTCCTAACACACGTCCATACCTTTTCAATTTACTTTCGTGGACGACTTTCCCATTTTTATTTAATTGCACCTCTGCTCTCAATGAACTGACAACCCAAGCGGATTTTAAACCCCATTACGTCGCCGTCGAGCGCTTTTTTTTTCTCTAAACGCACCCAGCGCCTTCCAATCCGAACGTCGCCATTGGAAGAGACGGCACCAGCACCCCGCCCACCTGTTGTGGATACAAGCAAGCGCCACATGTGACCACGCCCACGGTGACGTGTCGCAGCACAACCAATCCGCGCACACCTTACTGCGCTTGCGCTCAGAACCCAATGGCAGTCTACGTTATTCAGGGGTGGGCCTGGAAAGCAGGAAGGAGGAGGGAACGTTCTTGGAGAGTCAATGAGAAGGTTCGGAGCTGCGGACCGAAGAGCTGATTGTCGTCCTCCGACACGCTCCAGCTGAGCTTTAGGGAGCCGCCGGTGCTTCAGCAGCTGCTGCCGCTGTCGCCTTCGTCACCCCCCCCCCACTTAAGCCTGAGGTAGGCTGAAGAACCGACGCCGGAGATTTGCTGGTGCAGACGCAGCCCGAAGGACTCCTCGTCCATGACAGGTAGGATTCCGTAGCGGCGGACTGAGCAGGGCGTCTCTTCCAAGGGTGCACCGGCGTGTTGATTATTCCACAGGGCTTGGCTGATGTTTGGCACATCTTCGCGTCATTGGTTACAGGTGTAGCCGTGCCGTCCATACCTGTCGCCAGGTTTACGCACAGGGTGACAGATGAGCTCACGTGTACATCCCGTGCCACGTATGGGCCTTTTAAACACCTGAGTGTGGACACAAGCTGGCCAGTGCGTGAACCTGACGAAGTAAAATGCGGCGGGGACTGGACGATCCGCCTGAACCCCGTTAGTGTGGTGGCTTCTCCGGCAGTGAAGCCCAGATTTGTACCCATAAACTGAGGACGCTCATTGACTTTGCAGTGTGGCACCTGTCTTTTCAGCTTCCACGTCGTGCCTTGCAGTCTGGGGGGAGCGGTAAACTGGGAGTCACGTGGAGCCGACTGGGCACGAAAAGACTGTAATGGATGACGAGTGAGGAAGAGTTGGGCAACCAAGGGGGAAGGGGGCATGCCAGCAGCGGGCATGGGAAGTTCAGCCAGTTGTTGTTAGCAGGATTTCCAGATTCACTAGAGATGGTGACTTCGTTTGTACAAAATCTTAACATTGTAGCAGCTGATTTGTACTTTTCCATTTGAAAAATTGTTTTATTGTCTTGGCATAAGTTGTGAAACAGTGCAAAGTAAATAGTCTTTACTTTATGTGGTGCCTTTCCCAGTGTTTACACTGCAATGCACTTTGCAAAGCCGGTTACGTTTTCTCTCTAATTTGGCACAGAGTTAGCGAATGTGGCTCAAATGCAGGCAGGAAAAGGTAATGGTAAGGGGAACTTTATTTTAGATTTAGGTGCTTGCAAATGGTGTCCAGCAGGGGTCATTGCTGAGGCTGCTGCTCTTTTTAATATACAATACACTCGCTGTGCAAATTCGGTCCTAATACTGGACAGGGTCTCTCTTTCTCCTCAAAACAACCTCACTTCCTTGTTTGATGGACTCCACAAGATGTCGGAAAGTTTCCTCTGAGATTCTGGACCATGTTGACATAATTGCATGACATGCTTTCAGCAGATATGTCAGCTGCATGTTTATGCTGCTAATCTCCAGTTCTGCCACATTCCAAAGATGTTCTACTGGATTCAGATCTGGCGACCTGGAAGTTCATTGAACTCATTGTCTTGTTTGTGAAACCAGTTTGCGTTGTGACTTGGCGCATTATCATGCCACAAGAAGCCATTAGAGGGGGGTGCACATGGTCAGCTGTGATACTCCATTAGGCCGTGGGATTCAGGTGATGATTGCTTGGTATTAATGGGCCCAAATTGTGCCAAGAAAACATTCCCACACCGTGACACTGCCACCACCACCAGCCTGGACTCTTAACACAAGGCAGGGTGGCTTTATAGAATTCATGCTGTTGGAGCAAACCCTCCATGTGCCTCAGCAGAACTCAAGATTCCTCAGACCAGGCAACATCTTTAACTGTCCAGTGTTGGTGACCATGTGCCCACTGCAGCTTCAGCTTCTGTATTTGGCTGACAGAAGTGAAACCCGTTTAGGTCTTCTGCTGTTGTAGTTCATCTGCTTTAAGGTGCGACGTGTTGTGCGTTCTGAGAAGCAACTCCCCACAGCTGTACAGAATGATTATGTGAGTTGCTGCGGCCTTTCTCTCAGCTCAGACTAGTCTGGTGATTCTCATCAACGGAACTGACGCTCGCTCACTGTTTTTTGTTTTTCGCACCATTCTGAGTAAACGCTAGAGACTATCATGCATGAAGATCCCAGGAGATCAGCAGGTATAGAAATACTCTCACCAGCCTGTCTGGCACCAACAATCATGCTAAAGTTCAAAACACCAAGGGCACATCTTTCCTCAATTCTGGTGTTTGATGTGAACATGAACTGACACTCCTGCCATATACCTGTGGCTGCTGCTACACGATTGGCTGACTAGATTATTGCATGAATAAGCAGGTGTACAGGTGGTCCAAATAATTTGTTCAGTGAATGTAAATTAGCAGTCTGACAAGAATTTAATCAACAAGCTGGTTAAGTTGACAGAGGATCCCACACTGGGTGGAAGAGCACATATTGGAGAATCTGCTAAACTGTTATAGAGGAACTTGGACAGCACATATCCTTGGATTGGGGTTAGTGAATGATGAAATTTGATGTAAGGAAATACAACGTATTACACGTAAGAAGCAGAAATGTTAGATTAGAATACATGGTGGGTGGTCTGACACTTCATAGTACCCCTTATGAGAAGGACCTGGGAGTCATAGTGGTCTGGTCACCATCTACAGTCAGTACATCCAGACAGTGGACAGAAGCGATGAAGAAAGCTAAATTGGTGTTAAGTTATGTAGCGCCTGGATGTGTGGAGTACAAGTCAAGGGTGGTTATACTTAAGTTATAATGCACTAGTGGGTCTCACCTGGAGTACTGTGTGCAAGCTTGGTCTCCATATTACAACAAAAGACAAAGCAACAATAGAGAGAGTCTCACGCAGACCACCCAGGCTGATTCAGGGCTGAGCTGTGAGGAGAGACTGAAGGAGTTGAGCTGTTTTGGTGTAAGCAAGCAGACAATAGCAGTGGACAAGATAGAAGTGTTCGAAATTATAAAGGGAATTAGTTCAGTGGATCAAGACGGTGACCTTAAAAGTTCAACAAGGGACAAGGCTGGAAACTTGTTAAGGGTAAAATTCACACAAATGTTAGAAAGTTTTGTTTCATGCTAAGAACCACAGACACCTGGAGTAAGTGCCCAAGTAGTGGGGTGGAGAGGAAGACTTTAGGGACCTTCAAATCTCAATTACCGTATATACTCGCGTTTAAGTTCTCCCGTGGATAAGTCGGCCTTGATTTTACCGTATAACGTCCAGTATTTTATAATGTCGGTAGTATAAGCCCAATGCAGAAAACTCACTCTATTGGTCCAAGAGATTACGATATGCTAACGGCCACCTGAGAGGGTAACCACAGCGTATTGTGCCTACGTGACCACACGGTAATAACCGAACTGATCTGAAGCGACGTTTGCACTGATTTGTGTTTTTGATATCTCACACCCTCATACATCTTTATTGTAAGAGCATCCCTTGTCTACGATGGAGCGTTCAATCAGAAGAAAATATGAAGCTGGTTTTAGTCGTTGAAGTGGCGAAAGAAATTGGTAAAAAAAAATTTGACGTGTCTGAGAAACTGGTGGGAGATTGGTGGAAGCAAGAAGTGTCGTATTTTTTGAACGGGCGTATAAGTCGGGGTCTGATTTTATGATCAATTTTTCAGGTTTCAAGACCCAACTTATATGTGAGTATATATGGTAGATGTCCATCTTATTCACATGAGTGTCCCAAATAATGAGTTTATTAGGCAGAAAGGCTGGTCCTTGTCGCAAATTTTCTAATGTCCTAATATGGCTGTGCCTCGTGTGGCCCTTCATGTCTGATGCTGTTAGGAAAGGGTCCAGCCCTGTGTCCTGAGCTGCGTTAAGCAGTTAAGTAAAACTCGTGTGTAGAGAACATTTGGCTGACGCCTTTACTCAAGGCAACTTAAATATTTCACATACAGTTGGTTCCATTTCTTTTGTTTTGCCAATTTGCGCACAGGCAGGTGAAGTGACTTGCTCAGGGTCACACAGGGTCAGTAATGGGATTTGAACCCACAGCCTCAGGGTTTGAGGTTCAAAGTCATAACCATCGCGTCACACTGCCTGTCTGCCGCTTGTTACTCACAATATGCAAGTTACAGGTGACGAAAGAGAGAGGACGTCAGAGAATGGAAGCCACAGTGTTAAATGAACGGTCTATGGCAGGGGAGGACCACTGAGTGCCACTGATTTAATGAGTGCCCTGTTTGTGCTGCTAATTAACTTCTTGTGAAGTCATTTTAATTAAATTGCTTTTCCAAGATTTGTTCCTCTGAATTGCTTCATTTCTTTCCTTAAATGGCACCCACACAGAAATGAAATGTGACATAAGGGAGCCAACCGAAGACGAGCTAAGTCAGGGCCTCAAACTTCAACCAATTTCACTCCAACCAGCTGCTTAATGGGGTGCCAATTCTTGTCGTTAATTAAAACCGTTCTTTAATTCCATGGCTTGTTGCTGCTCTCGTGGTGCATTAGCAGAGATTTCCGAAATTGTTGATTTTCTCTTTCTAAGAGCACTGGGGACCTGAGCAGATCAGCATTCCTTCATCGTTCTTTATTTTCAGATATTGTTTTGGCTCATTTTGTATCTCATTATTGTTTGGCTGCTAATTAAGGAAAAAGAAACAATTAAGGGGTTCGAGTCTTTACTTCTCTTGAACTAATTGTAACTGACTTGAATTAGCAGCAAAAACAGGTCAGTCGTTAAGAAAAGTGTTTAAATGAAAACCTGCAGCCACGGTGGTCCTCCAGGACCGGAGTTGGGGACCCCTGGTCTATGTGACAGACAGCCGAATATGTCGTGTATGCAGTGTGCTCTTGATATTGTATCCTCTGTGGACAAAAGGAAAATAAAGAGTCATTATGGTGTTTTAAACAAGTCCTTATTACAAGGTGATTTAAAAGGGTAACGCGCTAATTTGACAATAGTCTGCTTCACGGGGGCTGCATGGCCGTCCACATTCAAAACCTTTAAATAAAACCGCAAGATTATCAAATAAGAAACAGACATGCGAGTTGGGTTAGAGTTGGCCTACGAAAAGACAAAATTAGTTCAAATAAAACTGAAGGTTTGAAACCCTTCATGGTGAAGGTTTATTAATTGAGACACGATTATGGAGTAATCTGGGGATATTGACAAAATGCCTGGGGACAGAATCCTTCCATCCTTCTGTCTACACTATATGGACAAAAGTTTTGGGACGCCTGACCATAACACTAGCAGGAACTTTAATGACATTGCATTCAAATACGTGGACTTTAGTATTGAGTTGCCCCCCCCCCACCCCCCCACCTTTGCAGCTATAACAGCTTACATTGTTCTTGGAAGGCTTTCCACAAGATTTTTTTTTTTTGGAGTGTTTCTGTAGAAATTTGTACCCATTCATTCTGTAGAGCATTGGGTGAGGTCAGGCACTGTGATGTTGGACGAGAAGGCCTGGCTCACGGTCTCGGCCCACTCCAGTTCATTCCAAAGGTGTTTGATGGGGTTGAGGTCAGGGCTGTGTGCGGGCCACTCAAGTTCTTAAACACCAAACTCATCCCACCATGTCTTTATGGACCTTGCTTTGTTTACTGGGGCACAGCCATGCTGGGATAGCAAAGGGCCTTCCCCAAACTGTTTCCACCAAACTGGAAGCATAGCTTTGTCCAAAATGTCTTGGTATACTGAAGAATTAAGATCAATCAATTGATCAACATTTATTTATATAGCACATTTTCATACAAAAAAATGTAGCTCAAAGTGCTTTACACAATGAATAGAAAAATAAAAGACACAATAAAAAATAAACATAAGTCAGCATTAATTAACATAGGATAAGTAATGTCCGATGGCCAGGGTGGACATAAAAAACAAAAAAAAAAAACTCCAAAAGCTGGAGGAAAAAAAAAAAAATAAAATCTGTAGGGGTTCCAGACCAAGAGACCGCCCAGTCCCCTCTGGGCAATCTACCTAACATAAATCAAACAGTCCTCTTTGTATTTAGGGTTTTCAAGGAAGGACCTGAAACAGCCCACAGCATTAGCCCTCCTACTCCAAACTTCACAGTTGGCAGAATACAGTCGGGCAGGTAATGTTCTCCCAGCATCTGGCAAAGCCAGACTCGCCCATCTGACTGCCAAATAGAGAAGTGTGATTGTTTACTCCATAGAACACGTTTCCACCACTCCATCCGACACTAGGCATTGCACTTGGAGATGTGAGGCTGGCATGCAGCTGCTTGGCCGTGGAAACCCGTTCCATGAAGCTCCTGCTGCTTTTCTTAGTGCCAGTGGAAGTTTGGAACTCTTCACCTATGGAATCAGCAGGGCATTGACGACTTTTACGCACCATGCATCTCAGTTGACCCCGCTCTGAGACTGTAGGTGGTCTTCCGCTTTGTGGCTGAGCTGCTGTTGTTCGTAAACACTTCCACTTTCCAGTAATGCCACTTAAAGCTGACAGTGGAATATCCAGCAGGGATGAAATTTCACAAACTGTCTTATTGCAAAGGTGGCATCCTATCACAGTACCATGCTTGAAGTCACTGAGCTCTTCAGAACGACCCATTTTGTTTCACAAGTGAGACTTCATGGCTAGCTGCTTGATGTCATAAACCTGTGCCAATGGGTCTGATTGAAACACCGGAATTCAGTAATTAAGAGGGGTGTCCCAATACTTTTGTCCATATACTGTATTTTGTAACATGGTTATCATCTCCATGGTCAGGAGCTGTCGGTGTCTCGCAAAGGCGGAAGTTGAGAGCCAACCATAGACGGGGAGGGTGCCCTTAATACACTGGGCCTATTTAGTCAAGAGCTCTTGAGAAATGCAAATCCGTAGGGACCTGCGGTTCTTACATAACAAAATGCCAGGTGGCCACTTAGGCCTCGTTACATTAATCACATGAAACACAGAGGAAGATTTGTAATAACAATAAGACTAATTAGCAGAGAAGTGAACATTCATACAGCCATTCAATCAAACATCTGGAGGCCCTGGCTTTCGATTTTCTTCTTCCTTCTGATGCCCTCCTCTGCTCTCCCCCTTGTTGTGCCAGGCTGAGCAGCAGGTTTTGCTGTCTTTCTTGATTCTTTCAATATGGATGAAGGGTATGTTAATGGGCATCTCTTTTTCACCTAGTGCCTTCAAGACGAACACCACCTCGGAAGGCTTTACATGTGCAGAGGGCAAGCAACTGAAACTCTGTCACATTGTGAGTGCCTTTCACATCCACCCATCAGTTGATTAGTTGTTGTGTTCATACGTTTACTTACCCCTTGCAGAATTGTTAGCCATTTTTTTAAAAAATGAGTGATCAGACAAAACCCCACTTTCTATTAAGGAACAGTGATCAGATTGAGGTATTTATCGTCCCAGAATTGTGTGTGTCCTTCAGTAATCTTCATGATAGCTAAAATCACGCAGATCTAAAGTTTAAATCCCCTTGAGCTTTTGGCCCGATAAAATTACAGGAAGATGAAACATACGGGTTGTGACGGCTATGAGGAGTGCTGTAAGTATCGACACCTGTACCTTGTTGGATTGTCATCACTGGCCCGGTATAAGAACTGAGAGCCAGGCCTTTAATGACCATTTGGGCACGGCCATCAGCAGTGTGTGTGTCTGCTGTGAGAGTGTCGACCTCGTCATCGAGAGGTTTACTTACCTTGTCAGTGACATTCATGTGACTCTTCCTGTGAAGTCAGTAGACGGATTGGGAGAGCATGGGGGGTCATGAAGTCGCTGCAAAGGGGTGTGTGGCGCTCCCGATATCTCTACAAAAGGACGAAGGTCCAAGTCTTTAGTGTCCTGGTGCTTCCTGTCTTTCTATATGGTTGCGAGACATGGACACTATCCAGTCACCTGAGATAAGCACTTTTAGCTCATTATTTGTATGAAAATGTGCCGTATAAATAAATGTTGTTGTTGTTGAAGACTGGACTCCTGTGTCTCTTCGGAGAATCTTTGGGCACCGCTGTTTTGTCCCGGATGAGGCACATGACCTGCATTGTGAGGGAGTGTCAGTTACGGCACTACGGCCATGTGGCGCGTTTCCCCGAGGGTGATCCAGCACGTAGGATCCTTATTGTTGGGGACCCGAGTGGCAGGACCAGGCCAAGGGGTCGCCCACGTAACACCTGGCTGTGGTAGATAGATGGTCATTTCCAGAGGGGGGAGACTGGACCACATATCTGCCTGGGGGGTTGCCTGAGCTGTTTCATAGTGTGGTGGGTCGCGGCAACACACTCTACCAGTGCATGCTTCCCGACTTGACTCGACTCTTGCCCCTATGTGTGTTCAGCACCTTTCCTCGGTGTCCTCACATATTTAACCCCTTGTGGCCAAAATTTATTTACAGTGATATAAAAGAAGAAATGATGTGTGTTTTTGCTGTCAAGCAGATTCTAAATTAAGTGGAGACTGTGAATTTGAATATAGCACTCAAGCAAACAATAAACTGGTATGTATTTTTATCTTGGCACAACTTTCCTCAAATTTGGACAATTTCTCGAAAATTAGCAGCCAAAATCCACGTGCACAGCCACGCCAACACTTTGCTTCCATCAAGGACATGTAGTTTCCACTACGACTGCTAGATGGCGTGACCAGTGCTTCCAATACGATCCTTGGTATGTACTGAATACGCATCGACCAGGATACAGACACCTCCTCGGCTGCATTCACGCCGGAAGCGGTTTGAAGCGATTTTGCAACAATCGTCTACAAGGGGTTAAACCTCTCTTCACTGCCACTCTGTCTCTCGAGCGAGTTCCCATAAAGCCTACTTCTCAGACTCTGTCGTTATTTTGTGGCCCCTGTTTGCTTTTATACTTTCCTTCCTTGACGATGACCCACTCAGTGTGACTCTCATGCTGTTTCTCCTCCTTGTGTGTCTCACACTCGCAAATCCTCTCTTGTGTCACCAAATTCAAATTAACCAGTCGGATTGCTCACAGTGATTATGGACACACACACACACCTTAGTGTTTTATTATACAGTAGACAATCCTGCATAACAGAGCCTTCATTGTAAAGCACCAGCGTAAGCAAGATCTTTTTTTTTTTTTTTTATTTAAATGTACAGGAAATGCATAACTTTAGAAGACAAGTTAGAGAAACAAATACAGTAGCTCACAAAAGTAGGCACGCGCCTCACATTTTTGTAAATATTTCATTCTATCTTTTCATGGGACAACACTGAAGATATGACACTTTGACCCCAATGTCCAGTAGTCCGTGTACAGCTTGTATAACAGTGTCAATTTACTGTCCCCTCAAAATAACTCGACACACAGCCATTAATGTCAAAACCGCTGGCAACAAAAGTGAGTCCACCCCTAAGTGACAAATGTCCAAATTGTGCCCAAAGTGTCAATATTTTGTGTGGCCGCCCGCCATTATTTTCCAGCACTGCCTTAACTCTCTTGGGCATGGAGTTCACACGAGCTTCACAGGTTGCCACTGGAATCCTCTTCCACTCCTCCATGATGGAGCTGGTGGATGTTCGAGACCTTGTACTCCTCCACCTTCTGGATGCCCCACAGATGCTCAATAGGGTTTAGGTCTGGAGACATGCTTGGCCAGTCCAGCACCTTTATCCTCAGTTTCTTTAGATAGATACTTTATTAATCCCAAGGGGAAATTCCAGCAGCAGCGTACTGATAAAAAACAATATTAAATTAAAGAGTGATAACAATGACGGTATAACAGACAGTAACTTTGTATAATGTTAACGTTTACCCCCCGGGTGGAATTGAAGAGTCTCATAGTGTGGGGTCTCCTCAGTCCGTCAGTGGAGCAGGACGGTGACAGCAGTCTGTCGCTGAAGCTGCTCCTCTGTTTGGAGATGATATTGTTTAGCACCTCTTCGAGGTGTGTTTGGGGTCGTTATCATGTTGGCATACTGCCCTGCCGCCCAGTTTCCAAAGGGAGGGGATCAGTCTCTACTTCAGTATGTCACAGTACATGTTGGCATTCATGGTTCCCTCAATGAACTGTAGCTCCCCAGTACCGGCAGCACGCGCACAGCCACAAACCATGACACTCCCACCACCACGCTTGACTGTAGGCAAGACATGCTTGTCTTTGTACTCCTCGCCTAGTTGCCGCCACACACGCTTGACACCATCTGAACCAAATAAGTTTATCTTGGTCTCCTCAGACCACAGGACGTGGTTCCAGTAATCCATGTCCTTAGCCTGCTTGTCTTCAGCAAACTATTTGCGGGCTTTCTTGTCCATCATCTTTAGAAGAGGTTTCCTTCTGGGACGACTGCCATGTAGACCAATTTGATGCAGTGTGCGGCGGGCGTATGGTCTGAGCACTGACCGGCTGACCCCCCCCCACAACTTCAACCTCTCATATGTCTATTTTCAAAAGCCAACCTCTGGAAATGAAGCTGAGCACGTGTACTCAACTTCTTTGGTCGACCGTGTCGAGGCCTGTTCTGAGTGGAGCCTGTCCTGTTAAACCTGTCGCTGTATGGTCTTGGCCACCGTACTGCTGCTCAGTTTCAGGGTGTTGGCAATCTTCTTATAGCCTTGGCCACCTTTATGGAGAGCAACAATTCTTTTTTTCAGATCCTGAGAGTTCTTTGCCATGAGGTGCCATGTTGAACTTCCAGTGACCAGTGTGAGAGAGGAAGTTTGATAGTGATAACACCAAATTTAACACACCTGAGACCTTGTAACACGAACGAGTCACATGACACCGGTTTTGGGGGGGAGGGGTGGCTAATTGGGCACAATTTGGACATTTGTCACTTAGGGGTGGACTCACTTTTGTTGCCAACGGTTTAGACATTAATGGCTGTGTGGGGAAAGCAGATTGACACTGTTATATAATCTGCACACTGACTACTTTACATTGTATCAAAGTGTCATATCTTCGATGTTGTCTCATGAAAAGATATTATAAAATATTTACAAAAATGTGAGGGGTGTACTCACTTTTGTGAGATACTGTAACTTAATACCGAACCCATCCTTTAAGTTCAGATTCTGATTCTCCGATATTCGAAGCATCGAGATTTTTAGCATGATGTCTGCATGTTTGTCTGTGGAAAATCAAAATCAATTTTTACATCTTAAAATTACAATTTTTTTTGTCAGAAAACATGCTTTTGTTTTTATTGCTTTACTAGCAAAATACCCGAGCTTCGCAGCGGAGAAGTAGTGTGTTAAAGAAGTTATGAAAAAGAAAAGGAAACATTTTAAAAATAACGTAACCTGATTGTCAATGTAATTGTTTTGTGAGTGTTATGAGTGTTGCTGTCATCAAGGATTTGATTATCATTATTTCTTTCAATCAGGTTCGTATTTGTAGGACGTGTTGTTTTGAAGTTACATTCCGTGTTTGTCAACCGTTTTAAAGATAACAGGTTTCATTCATCGAAGTGTTCACTACCCAAATCGCTACTCGTGAATCTAAGATGTTTAACAGGCATTCCCGGTATTAAGTTGTGGATTTGCTTGCGAATATTTAGCGGTAGCGTGTCTATGAACTTAATTTAACCTTTCCCAGTTCTGCAAAGTCAGTTCACGTGAGCCGCTCGGAGTACATGCATCGAAGCTTCTCAGCTGTGCTCATGTTATTTAGTGCGATCTCGCGATGTCCACGGCTTTATTTAATTCTCTCATTAAACTTGTATCTCGTGAATATCATATTCGTCGTAGGCATGACAAACGCCAGCGGCAGCGTGTCTATGAACCTAATTTAAAGTTAAGCTTTACACCTTGCTTTCCTATTGATATGTGTACAAAGGCTTGTTCAGCGTCAGAGGGTTTCCGCAGTAGCTGCACTTATGAATATGCTAAGCACAGTCCTTCACACGCGAATATTTACCTTATATGGGCAGGCACTCAATTACGTGGGAGGCGTGATGATGAGAGACGCAACTCCACCTCACACGGCAACCGAGCTGCTGGCTATGGCCGCATATATGGACGAAAGTAGGTTCCAGTTATGATCGTTAACGTGTAGAATTTCAAAATGAAACCTGCCCAACTTTTGTAAGTTAGCTGTAAGGAATGAGCCTGCCAAATTTCAGCCTTCTACCTACACGGGAAGTTGGAGAATTAGTGATGAGCGAGTGAGTGAGTGAGTCAGTGAGGGCTTTGCCTTTTATTAGTATACGAGGTGTGGCAGAAAAGTAATGAGACTGGCAACACTGCAAGCGATCTGGCAACGCTGCGCTGTTGTCCTTGATAGAGCACGTGTATCAGTACCCTCCCATAGCTCAGTGCGAGTTTCAACTCCTTCCGTTAACTACGTGATTTTTGTGACTGCTATTAGCGAAGTTGTGTTTTTGGTTGTGCGTCACACAAAATGGAACAGCGGAATTTGGAGCAACGTTGTGCCATTAAATTTTGTGTTAAGCTTGGAGAATCAGCAAGTGTGACGTTTGAAGTTAAAACAGGCCTATGAGGAACATTCTTTATCCTGAGCTCAAGTTTTTCAGGGAGGCCTTCAACTTCGAAAACCAATGAAAACATCGAACGTGTGAACACTCTTGTGAGATCAGACCGTCGTTTAACATTAAGAATGTTGAGTGAACAATTAAATTTGAACAGATTTACCGTTCATCAAATTTTGACTGAACATTTGCACATGCGAAAGGTCTGTGCCGAAAAACCTCACAATTGAGCAGAAGGACAATCGAAAAAACGCATTCCTGTGGTTCCCCAGCCCCCTTATTCACCTGACCTCAGTCCGTGTGACTTTTTCCTTTTTCCTAAACTGAAAAATGTCCTCAAAGGACGTCATTTCGGGACTTTAGAAAACATCCAAAAGAGTGTAACGGACATGCTGAAGACCATACCGGTTGAAGACTTCCAGCGCTGCTACCAACAGTGGGAACAACGTCTCCATCGGTGGGTAGCTGCCCAAGGGAACTACTTTGAAGGGGATAACATTGATGTTTGAAAAAAATAAAAACTTTGGTAAATAAAAAATCAGTCTCATTACTTTTCTGCCACACCTCGTAGATGTAGCACCTCAGGATGACTACATCCTAGCAAAGATATAATAATTTAGAACAAGTGATTTCTGGGATATCATCCCTGAATGCCAAGACCTACGTACAATGATAAGTTCTGAAGAATTTGACCCATCTCCTTCAATCAAGTCGCATCGTGTTTTTCTTATTACGGGGTCCAGTCCCATTGTTTTTAGTCCACTACTTATCTCCATATCTCTCAGAAACGGTTTGACCAATGTCCAACGATAACTTCCTTGGGACTAAATGTTTAATTTAACCAGGATTTTTGCAGTCCTCCTTTCAGCCATGGGACCAGGCCTATTGATTTGCAGAATTTCTGCACATATACATAAGAGAGACATCATTTATTTAAATATAAGATCAGTCCGGACACAGACAGAGACGCAGACTCACAAGTCCCAAAGCATACATTTACTCTACTTTAAGGCTTTACAGCACCACACAATGCAGAAATTACCAATCAAAGCTCAGTCCTTTTTCTCTCTTTTTGTCTCTTTTCCTTTTTTCTCTTGCCGCCTCCACTCCTCTGCTCCACAGCTCTGTCCTCTGCCTCCCGACTCCGGCTCCTCGAATGGAGTGAGGTGGCCCCTTTTATGTTGCACCCGGATGTGCTCCAGGTGCTCCCTGATGATCTTCCTGGTGTGGCGGAAGTGCTCCAGTCCAGGGTTCTGGGATTGTAGAGACACCCCCTGGTGGTTGAGCTTCTAAGCTCTGCTCCCATGGCCCTAATGCCAACCAGGGCGGCTGCCCTCTCGTGTCCCGGGGGAGATATTGTTTCTCTCCCGATCCTTCCACTTTCCAGGCGTCCGCCACAACGTATACTGTACACACACGTAGAGGCACACGCATACACTCAAAGTAATTTATACGTGAAGATAGCCGACAAGCTTGTTTGCCCTACTGGAGCACATGAAGACACAGAAATGAAAACACAAACACACACCACAAGAGATCTGTAAAGGTCGACATGCATTTATCCTCCCTGTACCAATGTGACCTTCCATGTATGGTGCAAATGTTAACACAGAGTTTAAAGGGCCCTTGCAAGAGACAGAAAACCTCTGAGACCCTGAGAAGTAATAACAACAACAAAAGACTTATTACTGATTACAGTTTACTGTTTCTATCATTGTGATGGAAGAAAAAAGTGCAAACCATCTGCACAGATCAGAAGCACAAAGGATGCACCAGCAACATGAAGCTCGATTTTTGGAAAAACTGCTGTGTGGCATGGCTACTTGATTTGAACTCTGGTAGTTCAATGGCATATTTTGTGGCCATTTGTTGGTGGCAATGTCAGTACAGAAAGGGTGGCAGCCGAGAAATGGCTACCTCCACAGCTCCACTACCGCTTCTTTCACTGCTTCTGTGCAGAGTGCATCGTTCTGTGGCTGGCAGTGCTGTCACAAGTATGTGATACACAAAAGGCATCCATCTACCTGACCTTTGTGGCCTGTAGTGGCTGGTTTCGACAGTTTCCAGATCATTATATTATCCTGCTGTTTTCCTAAGGCTCACTGTCTTAAGTATGAATGGTCTCAATCTCAGTCAGCTATAAAGCGGTGCATAATGGTATTAAGTTTAGGGGGCAATTACTTTTTCACACGGATGATACAGGTGTTGGTAAACTTTTTGAAACGATCATTTAAAAACTTTGTGTTTACACAGGTTGTATTTTGTATTCTACTAAATTTGTTTGGTGATGAGGACTGAGTAAGTGTTATGAAGGAGCAACAATGGAGGGCATCAGGCAGGGGACAAAAGCATTTTCACAGCACTGTGTTTGTCTCTCTGTTATTCAAACCGGTCTCGCGTTCAATCAGGCATTTTGTGATTTCCATGAAAAACATGGGATTCATTTTTTATTTTTTCTTCCATCACTACAAACCACGTGTGGTAAGTAACATTTTCAGGTGCAGCATTCTGTTAGCATCTGCTAATTCTAACGGACAGCATTCTGCGTAGCTAATTTATGGAGCATTTTTGTAGTACTCAGAACGACTCAAACCACCAACACCTGAACACCAGCAAAACCAAGGAGCTGGTGGTGGATTTTAGGAGGCCCAGGCCTCTCATGGACCCCATGATCATCAGAGGTGACTGCGCAGAGGGTGCAGACCTATAAATACCTGGGAGTGCAGCTGGATGATAAACTGGACTGGACTGCCAATACTGATGATCTGTGCAAGAGAGGACAGAGCCGACTATACTTCATTAGAAGGCTGGCGTCCTTCAACATCTGCAATAAGATGCTACAGATGTTCTATCAGACAGTTGTGGCGAGCGCCCTCTTCTACGCGGTGGTGTGCTGGGGAGGCAGCATAAAGAAGAGGGACACCTCACACCTGGACAAACTGGTGAGGAAGGCAGGCTCTATTGTAGGCACAGAGCTGGATAGTCTGACATCTGTGGCAGAGCGATGGGCGCTGAGCAGGCTCCTGTCAATCATGGAGAATCCACTGCATCCACTGAACAGGATCATCTCCAGACAGAGGAGCAGCTTCAGCGACAGACTGCTGTCACCGTCCTGCTCCACTGACAGACTGAGGAGACCCCACACTATGTGACTCTTCAATTCCACACAAGATTACAGACTGTTACACCGGCCTTGCACTCTCCACCTTGCATTTTTTTAACTTGCATTGCGCTTTATTTGCTCTTTAATTAATATTGTTTTTAGCAGTAAGCTGCTGCTGGAGTATGTGAATTTCCCCTTGGGGATTAATAAAGTATCTATCTATCTATCTATCTAGAGCACAGACCGGACCCCCACAGGGTATTTTGCACATGCTGATGTGGACCCTCTCCCGGTAGCACCTCAGGCTGGATTGTCACTCCGCGTAGTGTGTAAAGGGACAGGTGTGCAGGGCAAAGAAATGACCGCACCAAAGATGCTAACAGAAGACAGGTGAGGCAGCAGGGCTGGATTAACCATTAAGCAAAATAAGCATCTGCTTAGGCATCAAGGGAAGGGGGGCACCACAGAAATTTTCCATTGTTGGATTTATCATGAACTACAGGCTATGGTGCAAAACTGCAAATGGTGCATCTGAACCAGGTTCCACGTAAAGGGGCTCCCGAATTAAATAAAAAAAAAAAATGACACATATATCCAATAATAAAAATAATAATAATAGAGGTTAATTATACTATATATATTAATCTTGGGAACACAACAAAATTTAAATCTGGTAACTGCTACACGGATCGCCGAAGCACACATGATCGTTCTTGTCTTGGCCACATCGGTTGTCCCGTGCAGTCATCCACTGAAAGTGAGTATAGCTCATATACAGCAGGGGTGTCAAACTCCAGGCCTGGAGGGCCGCAGTGGCTGCAGGTTTTCATTCTGACACTTTTCCTAATCATTGACCGATTTTCACTGCTAATTAAGTCCTTTTCCCTTCATTTTAATAGCTCTGTTTTTAAGGATTCAGTCCTCTGAATTGATTCGTTTCTTCATGAAATGGCAGCCAAACAGAAGTGAGACGTGAAACGAGCCAACAGATGAGCAGCTAAACTGGGATTTCAAACTCCAACCAATTTCACTCCAACCAATCTATTAATGAGAAGCTATTTCTTGCTGTTAATTAAGCGCGTTAATTTTGTGGTCTGCTGCTGCTCTCATTCTGCCACAGCAGACATTTCCAAAACTGTTGATTTTCTGTTCGTCAAACTGTTTTGGTGACCTAAGAGATCAACCTTACTGAGACCTTCAGTTTTCTTTATTTTCAGATATTGTGTGACGGGCACAGGTGAGCTGGTCATGTGGCGGCTCGTTTTGTGTCTCATTATTGTTTGGCTGCTAATTAAAAAAAGAGACAACTAAGGGGCCTGAGTCAAGTTAATTAAAACTAAAGCAAAAGAAGTTGATTAGCAGCAAAACTGGTTACTAATGAAGAAGGTGGTTAGAATGAAAACCTGCAGCCACTGCGGCCCTCCAGGCCTGGAGTTCGACACCTGTGATATACAGTATATGAGGGCACCAAAATATTTTAAGTGCTTAGGGCCTCTAAAGGTCTTAATCCGGCCCTATGTGACAGCCTATAAAAGAGGTGACCTGCAATAAAGGCAGGGCCTTCGAGGACACCGATGACAAGGACATGGCATCGGTCTGGGAGCCACCAGGTAGGTTGAGGCCAAGGAAGTTAGTAGTTTTGTGAAACAGACTGTGGCAGTTGGAAATTATTTGCAGAGAAAGCCATTCATCAAGTGCGCTGAGAAGAGGAGGACCAGCGGACAGAATGACGTGCGCAAGGTGGCAGCGAGAGTGACCCCGCCCCACGGTATACCTCACCTGTGTGTTTACACGCGTGTCCGCGGCGATCGAGAACTTTCCAGACCGGAGCGGGCCGCGCGCTCGCTCTCACCTCTCCTGTCACTCATTTCGTGGCTGGCCGGTAAGCGCGCGCGCGCGAGCGAGTGGCGCGGCGCATGCTCCGTGCGATCAGCTCGCGGGAAAAGTTCGCTTCGCCAGACTCGTTACATAAACGGCTCGTGCCGGCTCGTGAGCAGCTGCTGCTGCGGCAGTCGTGAGTCCGTTAAGGAGGAGGGAAGGGGGGCGGTGGGGGGCGCTCATACTGCTGCTGCGTCGTCATTGAAGTCCAATCCGCTGCTGTCGGAAGGACGAGAAAGCGAGCGAGGGAGCGCTGACGTCGGCGTGTCCGTAGAGGGGCAAAGAGGGGGCGAGCCAGGATTATGGAAGACCCGCTGGAAAAAGCCGAGGAGCCTGGAGGAACAGGTGAGGAGGACTCCCTGCACTCGAGGATGGTGTGGAGATGGCGGCAGGAATCTCGCCTTTGGGGCGCAGTTGAAGCAAGTGGGTTCGCTGGATTCGAGGATGAAGGATAGGCAGGGAAAGAGAAGACTCGGTGCTCCGTGATTTGCCTGCACTGCCCGCCTGCCTCATTCGCGTTATCTGTCATTGGACTTTGAACCAACAACCTTGAGATTGAATTCCTGCCTGTCAACCCTGAGTGAGTCACTCGACATGCTTGAGCTCCAAAATAATCTGTAAACTGTCGGGCTGTAAGTCGCATTGGATAACCCTAATTATTGGAATGAGGGGACTCCCTTAGCCGTCAGCGCCTGTGTGTGTCATTTTCAAGAGCTTGACTTTTTTAAAAAGCTTTTTGTTTCATTTTAGTTCTTTCCCCAAACGTGACTTTTGTCATTTGCACAGGCCAGTTTATTTTTGTTGTGATGCTTTGCTGTTCATGATGCTCTGTGAAGTGAAGATTGATTTAATTGTTTGGCTGGCTGTTGGCTTTGGTTTACTTGTCTGAGGACAATCAGGCTTAGGTGTGTGGAGCAGAGAGTGCAGAATTATTGGGTTCAAGGGGTGCAATGTGGTGGTGGTGGTGGTGGAAGGGATGGACTTGAATGAAGATCTAAAAGCGGACAAGAATAGAAGCCAATTCCTGATAACTGAACAACAACAAAAAGGGAAGTAGCTCAAAATGGAAATAGGTTAAAGGAAAAAAATGAATTAATAGTTAATAGGTGTATGAATGAATAAATGAAACAGCAAAAATGTATAGAAGTTACATTTTAAACCATTTTAGTTTGGATTTCTGTTTCTTTGTTTGCTAATCAAACAAAAATGACTGAGACAATTTTTGCAAAATTTTGCATGCGCCTTGCTGTTGGTCTAACTTAAAAACACAGGCTATGTGCCAATTCGGGGTAAAGTGGGGGCAATTCAAACCACAACACTGCGGGACTATAATTGCCTTCAGGCAGCAGGAGCGATTTCGGATGAGGGTGTTGACTTGGGCGCACATACAGTTTTCTAGGGACCAAAGCAGAAGGTACATAGTGGTTTTTAATGGTTTTATGTTTAACCGTGTTGAATTTCCAGAAGACAGTTTTCCCCCATTTATTTATACAGTGATACCTTGGAATCCGAACATAATCCATTCCAGAACCCCATTCGAGTTCCAAATCGTTCACGTTCCAAGACAATGTTTTTCCCTTTAAAATAATAGAAACTGGATTAATCCATTCCTGGGTCCCACAAACTCAAATTTTCAAAATGATTTGAATAGTAAATACACTGGATTTGAAGGTAAAATATTTTATTAATTTACATTTTTATTCCAGAACCCCGTTCCATTACCTTAAAAATGAATGATGATGGCACATGTGGAAGCTGGAGGAGGAGAGAGGTTACAGTGCATTGCCGCACACGCCACACAACAAACCAACTCAGGATCGAGATTAGGACCCAAGTGCAGCCATGCAACGGGTGATAGATACCTCAGCGCCACACTAGTTCAGATGTAGTGGAACAGTGTGAGGTTTTTTTTATGGTTGCTGGAGTGGCAATTCTGCCACCAACCCCCAGGTTTTTCCCTGCCGGTTGAAGGGCCTACATGCAGGGATGGATGCTGATTAACGTCATACCCAGAACGGAGCAATTGCAGGTTAAGGGCCCAACAGTGCAGAGACCCTTTTGGCATTTTACGGGATTTGAACTGGCAACCTTCCAATTGCCGGTGCAGATACCTAGCCTCGGAGCCACCACTCCACCCCTAAGGAGAGAGATTATTGCTTGGAATGCTTTCCTCTTACTCGTATTTTCCTCACTACACTTTTTAGGACCCATGGCGAATATACTAAGTTGTTATTATATAACAAAATAACACAAAACAGGCACAAAAGCATAAAATTAGCAGAGAAAATCACCACAGCTTCTGACAACGAACCAAATGACAAAGTGTATTGGTGGCCCGAGCACTGGGGAAACGTACGCACAAACACACACGAACAACGTGCTGGCTGTTGGGATTCTGGGGCAAAATTTGCTCAAATTTTTAGTTCGGATTCCAAGTTGTTCAAGTTCTGGGGCGTTCAGATTCCGGGGGTAATACTGTACTTGGGTAATGCCAGGTACTTTTAATAGTAGTAAATAAGAGTAAATCAAGGTCAAAAGATTTTAGTTTGCTCAATAAACAGAAGTTATTTGTCATTCTGTTCTAGGATACTGTGGAAATGCAAAGACGTTATAAGCTGTGGAGCTCCATGCTTGACAGGAAACCTATGGGCCTCCATGTGAGCTCGTTTTTGTCACTTTGAGTGAGATAACACTCCCCAACTCCAAACCTAACTGTAATGTGACCATGTGCCTGATCTGAGGTGGCCAAAAACACCACCTTAGTCTTAACCATAGTATCATCCGACACACTGCAGAACATCACGATTTTGAGTGTGGAGGTCATGGTTCTGGTGTGGACCTCCGGACTTTTCATTGTACAGTGAAGGTCACGTGTTTCCTGTCTAGTGTCGAGTTCCACACCTTCCAGTTAGCTGCAGCCAGACACTCTTGGAAATGCACATGCCGACATCTATATGGATGCTCCGGTGTCATTACACACATCTGACATTATGGGGAGTTCTACAAACAAATGGCATGGAAACATCGGATGCTTTTGCTCTGAAATGGCAGGTCCCCGAGTAAAACAAAGACGCTGTCGTGGCATAGAGTTAAATATTTTCAGTTTTTTTCAGATGGTCATAAAACAAATAAAAAAATGTTATTTTTAGGTTCCTTGATTTCCAAATACCTCCCCAGTTGGATGCCTACATTTAAAATTTTCTTTGAATGGAACCCGCAAAAAAAATAACAAAAACTGCCGATGGTAACAGGTGGCACACCTAAGGTCAAAATCGAGAAAAGTCACAGTGTGATAACAGAAAAAAAATAATAGGCACAAACATGAAGAGCAAAATAAATTAAATTCTACGTGGTTCAAAACTCTCAAATCATAACATCTTGTACAGAATTAACATTCTATATATCTGAAAACGTCCATCCATTATCCAACCCGCTATACCCGAACTACAGGGTCACGGGGGTCTGCTGGAGCCAATCCCAGTCAACACAGGGCGCAAGGCAGGAAACAAACCCCGGGTAGGGCACCAGCCCACTGCAGGGTGCGCACACATTCACACTCACACACACCCAGCACACACTAGGGACAATTTAGGATGGCCAGTGCACCTATCCTGCATGTGTTTGGACTGTGGGAGGAAACCCACACAGACACAGGGAGAACATGCAAATTCCATGTAGGGAGGACCCGGGAGGCAAACTCGGGTCTACTTACTGCCAGGCAGCAGCGCTACCCACTGCGCCACCGTGCCACCCTACCCAGTAAAAACATTACTCCTAAATTAAAAAAAAAAAAAAAAAAAAAAACTTGGCTGTAAATCCAAATTAAAGAAATCGAATGCAAGAATAAAAGAGGGCCAGTGTTTAGTATGGTGACAATCGGCACAACTGACAAAACCCAAATAAGAGTTTAAAAGCAGGTTGTTGATGCGAAATACAAGTGTGAAGATATCTGAGATGGGACGACGAAGAGTTGATGTCTCCTGGAGATCCCCGTTTAATAGCAACAGAGCTAAATTAAGTTGAACAAAAAACTGAAAGGAGAGACCAAAATAGTTTGTGGTTTCCAAAGTGGGTGCTTCTGCGGGCTTGCGTTGCTCCAGTAGATCGGGCTCTGATTGTGAACTCTGGTTTCTGGTCGTCTTGTCCCTTATATAGTGAAGTGACTGGATGAGGCAGGACATCAGGGGAGGTCCTTATGTGGGCTTATCCTCCACTAAAGGAAGAGGAAGGCAGGTTAACAACCGCATTTCATCCCAAGCCTTTCGCCATTTCAGCTCTTGTGTAGACCCCTCTAACAAACTCCCATAGCGCGAATGTGTGACACAAGTTTGTAGGAGAAGTAGGTAATGGAGATTCTTGCTTTGTTGTAAATTCAATTTCTATAGTGATTTTTTTTTTCCTGCATAAACAAATTATTGGGCAAAAATATGCACCTAATTGTTTATTTTTTTTATGAAGAGACACCAATCACTCCACCCATCCTGTTTGTTTAGGTAACCATTATGACAGACAACGTGACTTAAAGGCTATGTGGTTGGACACACACACACAACCTATAAAGTGCCTTGCTATACTGGAAGATCCCAAGATGATCCATAAGTAAAGGACATAAATGAATACAGTAGCGGGGCAGCGTTTACAGTGAGCTGGCGCCTTTTGATTTTGTCATTTTTGAGTGCTGGGAGTTTTTCTTGTGTACCAACAGTGTTTTTTTTTTTTTTGTACTTATCTAAAACTCAGTGCTGGCAGATCTCATAACCTCATGTTACTTTAATGCTTCAGTTGTTAATCACCTAGTAATGTGGCAAGGGGAACCTGGACAATCCTTGTTCTTTAATTCCATGCATTTTTGAGGCTGTGGGGGGATCCATGAATCTTGAATCATGGCGCCTATATGTCTGAGTCTGCGATCGTCGCATGTGTCCATTCACCTTAGTTTGGCTTATGAAGCATTCAAGTACTGAGTGCTGCCCAAGGTGGGAGTAAAGTGCAGCTAAGGTCACTAAATAAATTTCCCAGGGGGAAGTCTGGCCAACAAACCAAAAATGTACTTGCTAAACTCACTGTGGCGAGTCCACAAATGCCCCTGGGTATAAAATGCGGGTGCAGCCAAATTTCTGAATGACACATAGCCTATGGCTGTCCCATGTGCAAATAGGGGATCTGTGCAAAATTTGGTGGAGATTGGTTTAATGATGTGGATTTGCATGCTGTGTACTGTATGAGGAAGTCGAGAGTTGCAGAGAGTTACGTGAGGCTGGTGCAAGAGAGTGTGACTGTGGTGAGAAGTGTTGTAGGAATGACAGCCTGGTTCAAGGTGAGAGTGGGATTACATCAAGGATCTGCCTCTGAACGCTTAAATGTTTGCAATGGTGATGGACAGGTTGACAGATGAGGTCAGACAGGAGTCTCTGTGGACTGTGATGTTCGCAGATGACATTGTGATCTGTAGCGAGAGTAGACAGCAGGTTGACATGAACCTGGAGAGGTGGAGGTACACACTGGAGAGAAGGGGAATGAAAGTCAGTAGGAGTAAAACGGAGTACATGTGTGCAAATGAGAGGGAAGATGGTGGACGGGTGCAACTGCAAGGAGCAGAGGTGGTGAAGGCTGACAAATTTAAATACTTGGGTTCAACAGTCCAAAGCGACGGAGAGTGTGGCAGAAAGGTGAGTGCAGGCAGGGTGGATGGGGTGGAGAAGACTGGCACAAGTGATTTCTGATAGAAGAATAACAGCAAAAGTGAAAGGGAAGGTCTATAAAACGGTAGTGAGAGCAGCTATGTTGTATGGTTTCGAGACGGTGGAACTGTTAAAAAGACCGGAGGCAGAGCAGGAAGTGGCCAAGTTCAACATGCCACGTTTTTCACTTGGAGTAACGAGGCTAGGCAGGATTAGGAGTGAGTATATTAGAGAGAAAACACTGGAATGACAGTTTGATATCAAAGTGAGAAAGGCGAGATTGCGATGCTTTGGGCACATGCAGAGTAGAGATGACGGGTACCTTGGGGAAAAAAATGTCGGGGATGGAACTGCCAGGCAGGAAGAAAAGGAGGAACGCTAAAGCGGAAGTTTATGGATGTGGTGAGGGAAGACATGAAGGCAGTTGATGTAAAAGACAGGGATAGATGGAGATGGATGATCTGCTGTGCCAACCTCTAAATGGGAACAGCCGAAGAAGATGATTTGCATCCTGTGCAGCCAAACACACACACACATCTCCATTTGTTATTAATTGATTTGGGGCTTTGTTAAGCGATATGCTCCTTGGTAGGCAGGGAGTCCATGGTGGGTGTCGAACTGATTAACTTGCAGTTGAAAATCTAAGGCCTAAGGCCCAGCCCCTGTCAACTTCATTACCTAACCAAACACGTCCGATGGATTGTATGATCTCCTGTTTTACGGTTCCTTGTGTTTCTGAAGTTGTCCGTGCACTCCCTGCCGCTCATTTACTGTGTAATTCGGAAAGATTTAACTTCTCGTGCTCTGCAGACTCTGTTATAAATTGTAAGCCACTTTGTATGAAAATGTCAAGGCAGTTAATACATTTTATTAATTTTAGTGTAGATGTGTCACTCTGTCTCATTTAGCCAATTCATAAAATGAGCTGGGTGCCGTGTTTAGTTGTGCGACTGGCCATTTATTTCCAGATTGCAGTGCAGACACTGGAGGCTCCCGTTTCAATTCCATAGTTTTTGCATTTCTGTTGTTTTTTTTCTAGTCGAGGATTTTAAATGGTGGTAGTCATCTGTTCAAACTACAGCTCCAATAATAGCAGCTACTGTATCTTCCTTTAATCGCTTACATGAAGTGTCGTGAGCATGAGAAAGGTGCTATATAAATAAAATGTATTATTATTGTTGTTGTTGTTCATGCATGCAGGTGAACTTGCATATGAAAGTCAGCCCCGTTCTGGGCTCTCCTCTGCCTTGTGGCTGACGTCGCTCCAGGCTTTGTCTTCAATTCAGCCACAGCTCTAAAATGAAAAGACGGGGATGGCCGGCCACAGGGTAAGCGCCCCCTGCTGGGCTCACCAGCACCACTTCCAGCAGCAACCCAAGCTTTTCCAAGATGGTCTCCCATTCTGAAGTGCTGGTGCTACGGCTGCTGACGTATTGTCTTCATGGGGTCACTTTAACATTGCTTACAAATTCTGTCACATTTGTAATATTTTAAGCCCATTTGACATCTGTTTATGGTAATTCTTCCTCTGCCTATTGTTGTTTTGATAGAAAGTCAGTGAAGTGTTTTAACAGCTCGGTAAAATTCACCTTTTTTGGTATATTGGGATTGTGGAATATAACGAGGGCCGTACCGCTCCCCGAACCCGGAGACAGACAGATGTCGAAGGCACAAGTGCAAAACACACCCTTTTATTTTCCCAGCTCTACATACACAAGACAGAGCCCTTACTACTGCTCAGTCCCTTCTTTCTTCTTCCTTCTTTTCCTTTCTCTCTCTTTATCTTTTTTTTTACTGCCTCCACTCCTCCACACAAGCTTTGTCTACCTTCCACCCGACTCTGGCTCCCTGAACGGAGTGAGGCGGCCTCCTTTATAGCGTACCCGGAAGTGCTCCAGGTATGGCGGAAATGCTGCAGTCCAGGGTTCCGGAACTATCCAGGCGCCCCCTGGTGGTGGCCACGGGCCCCAGCAGGTTTGAGCTTCCAAGCACTAAGCCACGGTTGTTGAACTCCAGTCCCGGAGGGCCGCAGTGGCTGCAGGTTTTCATTCTAACCATCAGCTAATTAACTTCTTTTGCCTTAGTTTTAGTTAACTTGACTCAGCAGGCTTAGTTTTCCTTAATTAGCAGCCAAACAATAATGAGACACAAAACAAGCCATCACGTGATCAGTTCACCTGTGCCCATCACACAATATCTGAAAATAAAGAAAGGTGAGGGTCTCGGTAAGGCTGATCTCTCAGGTCACCAAAACATTTTGACGACATTCTTAGAAAAAACTGAAAAATCAACGGTTTTAGAAATGTCTGCTGTGGCAGAAGGAGAGCAGCAACAAGCCGTGGAGTTAAGTAACGGCTTTAATTAACACCTAGAATCGGCTTCTCATTAAGAGATTGGTTGGAGTTTGAAATCCCTGTTTAGCTGGTCATCTTTCAGCTCGTTCCACGTCTCGTTTCTGTTTGGCTGTCATTTAATGAAAAAAAGAATACATTTAGCTATTGAAATGAAGGGAAAAGAAGTTAACTAGCAGTGAAAACTGGTCACTGATTAGGAAAAGGGTCAGAATGAAAACCTGCAGCCACTGCGGCCTACCAGGCCCGGAGTTCGACACCCCCTGCTTAAACCCATAGGCCCGATGCCATCCAGGGGGGGCAGCATTGCCGTGCACCTGTCATCTCCCCTGGTCCTTCCATCACAGGGGTGCCCCGGTGGTCCGCCTGCCCCAGAATATTGAGTGTGATGTGTACTTATTTGTGTTTCATGCTGGTCTGTTAATCAGATGTTCATCTGTGTTGTGTTTATTTGAAGTGAAACTGCTGGGATTTGGTGTCCAAAGTGAACCAACAGCCTCCTCGTGCAGAGCCGCTTGTTAACAGTAGAGCACAATTACTGATGTGAGCGTGGCTGCTCGGATCTCTACCACCCGTAGCCTCCTTAGCGTTATATTTAGCCCTGGAAAAACAAGGCAAAAGGTTGAATTTTTTTTCAACCAGAAAACATGTTAATGTGCAACAGAAGCAGGTGAAAACTAAAATGTCAGTGGTATGAAAGGTCGGTCGAGTGTCCACTGCTGTACTGCTGCAGATTTAGTGCGCGTTCTTTGTGGGACTTGTGCACAGCCTGGTGTCGCGGTCAGGACAGTAGAAGCTTCTTTTCTTATGTGACGCTTGTGCCTGAACTGATTGATATGCCCCTTGTGTTATTCCAGACTATCGCAGCAAATCACATAGTGACTTCTACATTTCCTCTGAAATAAACGTTGACAGTTGGTGCGTTATAAACAGTGCTTTTAACATTTTTGTTTTTGTCTTTCCACTCAATCGCAGTCATTTTGCCTTTTTTGTCACAAAGCTAGAATTCACCAGGGATTGTCACTGCAATTCGGTCACGTCGGCATGTGATGACCAGTTCACGTGGTCATCACTATCGTTTGACTCAAGCAATGTTTCAATTCACTCTAAAGCTACTTTTACAGCTTTTAGTTTGCCGTAGTGTTTTGATTGACGGCTCTGTGCAGTGCACGGATATCGATGTGTTGTTACCTTAGAGTAGCAAAATGCAGAGAAATATTCACAATTTTTTTGCTGCATAATGTTATTTCATCCACTAGATGGCAGCAGGATGACATCTCGATTGATTTGGGCTTTACATCATAAAGGAGATCATTAAACGTCACCCTGACTCTGACTTGGGGTTAACCCTGATAACGCAGAACTTCCACACCCAGGCTTAACTTAAGCCCAGGAGGTTAATGTTTGGGAAGTATAAATCTAGCAAGTAAATTATTCATTTCTAAGATCTTGAGAATCATTTCGATTGTGAGACACTTGGTTTGAAGGCGAGCTCTGCAGCATATCACAGAAAGTGACCTTGAGTTTGGCAGTGCGGGAGGACGAGGAGGGGAAGGCAGGGGGCCATTTGCTGCCTGATCTTTACAGTCTTAAGGCTGCAGTGTCCTTGAGTCCTCCTCTCTGCCTTCGACATCTTAGGTGCATGAAAGATATCCTCCATGACAACAGCACTGTCGAACTGCATTACTTACGATGACAGCAGTGAATGTGTGTTCGTCTCTCCTCCCTCTTTGCGCTGCTCTGTTTGCCTTTTCTCTGTTTATTTTTTTTTCTCTCGCTCTTTAGCATTTCCCACTCTGTCAAATAAAGAAAATGTATGATGTGTCGGAAAATTTATCATGCAGTTGCCGGGGAAAAGCAGGCCTGTCTGTGAAATGGTGAGAGTCGACTCTGTCCTTCTAACATGTGGCACTCCTGATGCTAAGATACTTTCAAACATCACAAAAACGTCGAGAAATCCGGTCAGAAAATGAGCAGGTTTTTACAGCAGCGTGGGTCCCGAGTGTTGGCTTTTTAAAAAACGGAGATGCAGTCATATTTGGCAGCTCTCCTGCTTTGTTCTCGCTGTTGCACTTTGAACTCAATCCATTTTAGAAATGGAACTTGCATGCTTGTGTGTGCCAGGTGAGCCTTTCAGCATAGATTAAGCAAAAACAGCCTTTGTGTCTCTGCCAATGTCGACAGAGTAGATGGCTGCAAGATTAATACATTCATTTTATGCAGGCAGGGTTAGTCAAAACGCTGCAAAAATGGCACTTAGCTCTGATATCAAACGCCTGAATAAAGTAATCAGGTGTTAAGATTGGCCCTCGGCTTGCTGAAGGTGGCAACAGTAACAACGACAGCTATGAGGACGTGTCGCACATTTTCATATGCGAAAGTAGCTCAAAGTGTTTTTAAATATGAATAGCTACAAGTGATTACAAAAGAGAGGAAAAAAACAAAAGAATTGTTATTTATGACACTAGAGACGCCTGATGTTCGTTATTATTATAAACCATAGTCAGGTGGCCTTTGAGGACAGGAAGATAAACCCTAGTTGGCGGGATGTTGTAGAAATTAAACCTGTGGGGTTCCAGGGTCAAAAGGCTGCCCAGACCCCCCTGGTCATTGGTCTTCACCCTGAAAACCATGAGGACGGATTTAGAGGATTTATGTTGGGTAGAATGCCCGGTGGAGACTGGGTGGTCTCATGGCCTTGGAGCCCCTGCAGATTTTGGTTTTTTTTTTCTCCAGCCCCTGGAGTTGTTTTTTTGTCCTCCCTGGCTATTGGACCTCACATTATTCTTTATTACTTAGTGTTGCTTAATTTTATTTTTATATGTTTCTTTTTTCTTTCTTTATCTTGTAAAGCACTTTGAGTTACAGCATTTGTATAAAAACGTGCTATACAAGTAAATGCTATCTATCTATCTATCTATCTATCTATCTATCTATCTATCTATCTATCTATCTATCTATCTATCTATCTATCTATCTATCTATCTATCATATAGCACCTTATCTATCTATCTATCTATCTATCTATCTATCTATCTATTATATAGTGCCTTATCTATCTATCTATCTATCTATCTATTATATAGTGCCTTTTCTATCTCTCTCTCTCTCTCTCTCTCTATCTCTCTCTCTCTCTATATCTCTCTATCTCTATCTCTCTATCTATATCTCTATCTCTCAATATTTCTATCTCTATCTATTATATAGTGCCTTTTCTATCTGTCTGCCTGTCTGTCTAATAGTACCTTTCATATCCATCCATCCTCCCACCCATTGGGGGCTGGGTGGTCTTATGGGCTCAGAACGCTTGTAGATTTTGTGTGTTTTTTTTTTTTTTTTTTTCTCGTCCTTGGCCATCGGACCTCACTTTATTCTGTGTTATTTAGTAGTGTTGCTTAATCTTATTTTTATATTTTTCTTTTTTCGTTCTGTAAAGTACTTTTAGCTCCATCCTTTGCATGAAAACGTGCTTTAGAAATAAATGCTGCTGTTCTACAGCCCATAAATGTGTTAGAATTGACAGGATGCACTCTTTGTCCTCCTGGCATCTCGGGTGGCTGTGGGGCACTTGGGCCAGGGGGCAGTGGCACATATAGTATCACCACCAAGAGAGTACCAGAAAAAAAGAGAGTGCACAAAAGTAGTGATTTGTGAGCAGCCCATAAAATGGCAAACAGAATTGAATTTAACGACAAGAATCCACGTCCTCCTTTCGTAAGCATGAAGCAGCGTTAGTGACGCTTGTGATTTCCTAAGTGACCACGAAAGTGAGAGTAGAGAGCTGCGTTTTCAGTAGTTTAGTCTGTCAAATGCTTCTCATCTGTAATAATCTGGCTCTTTTTTTCAATTTTTTTAGAGACGTTTCTTGGCCTTAAAGTATTGTTAAGCTGCCATTTTGGGATTTCCGAGGTTGCAGAATCCCGTGGTTTCATTTGTTTTTCGTTTTGATGCGTTTTATGAGCATTTCACAACACTTCATTGTTTTTTCTTATAAACGCTGACATTTTTGTTGTGCAGTTGCTTGGCTTAATGATCCAATATGTGCATCTCATGACATCATTGCCGATTACTTAAAAGAACTTGGCATGAAGTTTATTAGTTTGATCTCTTGTTTTTGACTTGGTTTTGGTTTCCTGTTTTCAAGTCGTATCATTAATATTGGCTAATAAATATTAATTGGCTTTCCTGGATCCTGACCTTCTTGCTGCTCCCTTTGTGACCCTGATTTCTGCTTCACTCTTTGGGCATTGTTTCAAATGTTCATTTCTTTTTACTCACTAACATTGACCTTAGCTTGCTTTTCTGACTTCATCTCCTGTGCACAGTGTAGGAGGAGAATGGACATCACGGCCAGGAGGGAGGACCCAGACGGGTGGCCTGAGTGGAACGTCAGATGGATTGGTGAGCTGGATGGAAAAGTAGCTTTGTGCCCGGCCGGTATAATGTAGTGCATGGATAAGTAGAAGCCGAGAGTCCGGAGCTGTTCCATCCCCTATACGGCAGATGGTAGTGGTCCTCATAGGGCAGCCCAATTGAGAAACCTGCAGGGGTGCTTGTGAGTTGGAGTCCAGATGTGCAGCTCTCTCAGGGTCCCTGGGTGCTGATAGAAGGTGCTGTCAGGGGAGGACCTCCCTGCTTTGTTTATGGCCCAGAAGTGCTTCCAGGGAGACACATCATATCACTGGAATTATTCCCGGGTCTGGCTTAAAGGGAGCCTGCTGGCTCACGTCAATGAGTCAGAGTAGGGAGGCAGTGGGCGATACTCAATGGAGGACAGGAGGAGGAAGAGTGTGCTTGATTTATTGTCATTTTGCATAATCTGTAAGAAGGGTGATTTTGTGAAGGTGTTGTGGATGAATAAATATCCTTTAGTTTATCCTACGAGTGTGTCGGGTATTACTGTGGTTTAGGGCTGGTGGTTACAACAGTCATTACACCTTCTTCTCCATTATGTCATTGTCCTAGAGCACCTTTAACCACTGACTCATTTCAGTAGGGTGAGGCCTAAAGCCATCTGACTGTTTAAGGCCTTCCTTCTTCACACGAGCCAGGACACATTGGGACTGAGGACAATATCTGCTCCTTATCATTGTGTTGTGTCCAGTTCTGGGACTTTGCTTATGCATTTGCATTTAGTTGTACTGTTTTGTGTTGTCTTTGTTTTCTGTCTGTCTGTCTGCACCTACATCCATCTCTACTTCATGGGAAAGGCGCTATATAAATAAAATGTATATTTTCCTGTGATCATCAGAGGTGACTGTGTGCAGAGGGTGCAGACCTATAA
>JANRMT010062814.1:2745739-2807949 GCA_026402145.1 Polypterus bichir lapradei
ACAAAAACTAACCATAAACAACCAAGAAAACTAACCTTGCATGAGTTAAGTTCTGGCATAAAGGAAGTGAGGAGGAACTGGGTGGAGAGAAGATTACAGTTTTAAGGTAAAGTCCAATGACCCGAAGTTCCACTATACTTACTTTTTTTGTACAAATAAATAACAAACAGAGGTGCACACATATGCACAGCTAATCAGCAGCTCTAGTCAGGGTGTGCCGGACTAAAGTCGAGAGTCTTCAGCCTGCGTTTAAATACTGTGATTGAAGGGGCATCTCTTATATAAGCAGTCAGATCATTCCACAGCTTTAGGGCCCTGTAATAAAAAGCTTGACCTCCCACTGTTATTTAGGTAATCCTTGGAATCTTAAGTAGGCCTGCATCTTGAGATCTTAATGTGTTTTTTTTTTTGTTATAATGTGTATTTTCTTATTTATTTTGTCTTTTTTCTCTTTTTGTCTCTTTATTTCTCTTTCTTCATCCTGTAAAGCACTTTGAGCTCAATCATTTGTATGAAAATGTGCTCTAGAAATAAATTTTGTTGTTGTTTTCTGGTCTGCAAGATATACGTAAGTTCAGATAAGTGAACATGGCTTTGGCCATTTAAGACTTTATGAGTTAAAATTAGGATTTTAAAATCGGCCCTAAGCTTAACTGGTTGTCAGTGTAAGGACTTGCAGACTGGAGTTATGCGTTTCTACTTTCTGGTTTGTGTTATTTCTTTGTAAGTATGTATTTATATAATGTATACTTTACATATGTGAGTATGCAGACACCTTCACTTTCTGCACACTTTATTGTGTTGTAGATTTCTTTTTAAATGGATACATTTGCCATTTTTGCCATTCAGTTTACACTCAATAACCCATGGTTGTGTGTCAAGTTTTGCAAACTTATTAAAATATAAAAAACTGAAATCACTCGTTCATAAAAGAATTTGAACCCCTGGCTGTGGCACTCTAAATTTGGCTCGGGTGCCTTCTGTTCTGTGCTTTAATTCTCCTTGAGATGTTTCTAGAACTTGATTGGAGTCCCCCTGTGGCCAACTGAAAGCCTATCAGAGAATGTTGTTTTTATGCCCAGCTGAAGAAATTTGATCTCCTCCAATATTAGTCCAGTCCTACTTGGCCAACATCGAGTCCATTCTGACCTCGTCTATAACTGTCTGGTGTGACCTGCCTCTGCTAAGGCTGAGGTGGATCTGCAGCACATCATCAGAACCTGTGAAAAGATCATAGGCTATAACTGACCACCCGTTCAAGTGCTTTAAGTGTCCCACAAAGATCACTGCTGATCCAACTCACTTCAGGGCACCATCCCTTCCAAAGACATCCCTCCAGCAAACACCTTGGTGCAGTGAAAGTGAAAGTGACTTGTCATCTAAACAGTTTCTTTTCCACAGCCAGTTGTTCTGACTAACCGGATCTGAGTTCCTACTGTTATCTTAACTTTTTCTTCCTTCATATTTTGTCTCTTTGTATTTTTGTGTTGTCCTTGAAAGTTCCATCAATGCTACAAAGACAAATTCCTAGTACACTTAAGTGTACCTGCCCAATAAAGTGAATTCTAATTTTAACTGGACATCACTTGGAAAATCACACATGTACCTGTGCATAGAAGGACTCACAATTCACACTTCAGGTCAGGACAAAAACCAAGCCATGAAGCCCAAAGAAACCCCTCTATGGACCCCCATGTTCAAATTTTGGTGAGGCACAGATTAGGGCAAGAGGGACCAGACCATGTCCAAATCTCTGAATGTTCCCAGGAGCACATTGGCTTCAATAATTGTTCGGAGCCACCAGGCCTGTACATTGTACATTTGGCCAAACTGAGTTGGCCTTGGTCAGGGAGGTGATCCAGTAGTCACTCTGTAAGCAAGCTTCAGACATCCTTGCTGAGATTGGAGGACCTGCCAGGAGGATAACCATCTCAGCAGCACTCCATCAATCAGGTATTTATGGTAGAGCATCAAGACAGAAGCCAGTCCTGAGCCAAAAATCATATTACAGGTTAGTGGACTCTGAGGGCACAAGGAAAAAGATTTTGTGGTCTAATTAGACAAAAATTGAACTCTTGGGGCAAAACTCCAAATGTTATGTCTGATGAAAGTCAGAAACTGCTCATCGCCTGCATAGTACCATTCCTATGATGAAGCATGGTGGTGGTGGCAGCATCATGCTGCTGTATTTGGGTGCAGGGACAGGGTGACTGGCCAGAATTGAAGGGAAGGATGAATGCAACCAAATACAGAGAGGCCCCTGAATGAAAACCTGCTCCAGAGTGTACGCCACCTCAGACTGGGGCGACAATTCACCTGTCAGCCTACAGCCAAGACAACACTGGAGTGACTTTGGGACAAATCTCTGACTGTCTTTGAGTGGTCCTGACAAAGCCCAGACCTAAACCCCATAGAACATCACGTGAAGAGACCTGAAGATGGCCACACTCAGACGCTTCCCTTCCAGTCTCACAGAGCTTTAGAGTATCAGCCAGGAAGATTGGGATAAACTGCCCAAATCTTGGTGTGCAGAGCTTGTGGAGACTTTCCCAAGAAGACTCAAAGCTGCAAACGAGGCTTCTACTGAACAGCACTGAATGAAGGGTCCAAATACTTCTATGAAGGAAAGATTTCAGGGTTAGGTTTTCAACTTCATTACAAATCATTCTGAAGACTTGTTTTCACATTTGTCATTATGGGCGATTGAGTGAACATTTATTGGGGAAAAAATAGCAAATGGCTCTATTTCAAATGAAATGTACAACATAATCATGTGAGTAGAAAGTGAAGGGGTCTGAAGACTTTGTGAATCCACTGAGTGCATCTACTTTATGTATTTCCTGATATTGTTTTATTGTCAGATGTTCTGAGTAATCTTGACTTGACATTCATTTGATATGAAGAGGTGCTCTGTTTGCCAAGAAAACATGACAAGAAACCTTCCCTGTTGACACGAGAAAAGATGAACCCATGGGCTCATGCTGGTTATGCCATATGCTGACTTTGTCCTGTGCATTTTTTTATGAAATATTTTTATTCGTTGGAGCAGGCAACACATTTTTTCATTTGTCCAGTTTTGGAGATCATGAACCCCTCTGCACCCTTCCTGTCCCCCTGTTGCTATTGCCCATCTGCTTCAAGGTCCAGCCCATGGTGCCTTCTGTAGCCCATTGCTGTAAAGAGCTGCTGTTTGTGCCTTTAGCCGTTAAACCTTAGAAATGCTGACGTGCATTCGGAGGGCGCGTTGCGTAGTGATGATGGATTTGTTGTTTTTGAAGAACGCTTCGACAGCGAAAGCATGGTGGGCACTGGACCAAGGCATGTGGCCAACTGAAAACTACAAGGGATCGCCTATCAAAGGACTACTCGGTTGCATCTGCCTCACGTAAAGGTCTTGAGAAACCGGGTACTTCATTTTGGCTTACCCTGTATGATGATTTGTAACTAACTTCAGGGCCCGTGTGTTCCCCCAGCACACTAAGTGGCAGAATCCCTCTGGTGTACCACCTGTTTGGACATGCAGGGCTTTGTGGGAGAAATGATGGATCGGTCATAAACTTCAGTATTGATTCCAGCTGACCTAATTCCCTATACCAGGGGTCTCCAATGCCGTCACCTGCAAACTACCGGTACCTCACCACCCCTTTCCAAGTAGCTCACCAAAAGGTTAATGAATCCTACATAAATTTGAAAACTTGATTAGTTAAATTAGCGCTGGGCGATCTTTCCAAAAAATCCTATCACGATCCTTTTAACACAAAATCACGACCCTTAATCTGAATTGCAATCTGTCTTTTCAACGTGGCATACACTTAAGAGAATATCCGGACTCAAACTCATCGAGACCTAAATAACAGTTTATTTTAAATATCAAACAAAGTTGAATTCAATTGTTCTCTCGTTTGCTAGCTAAGCAGAGTAAAGGACCACGTCCCAAAGATGGCGAGTGAGTGAGTGAGGAAGGTCCCTCCCCTCGGCCCACTGCGTGTCTCTCGGATTCGCACAAATAAATCGTTGTACCCGTGTTGTCTCTCTTACGTATTCATTCCTTATCCTGTCTACCCTCGTTCCTCCAAGTGAAAATCGTAGAAAAACGCCACCATTTCCAGCTCTGCCTCCTGTCAGTGCCACCATCTCCAAACCTTACAAACATAGCTGGTCTCCCTTCCATTTTATAGACCTTCCCTTTCACTCTTCTCTCTCAATCAAGAACAACGTAACTGTGGTCAAAGTAAATGAGTGTCACTTTCAACTGTGAATAGAAGACATGGAGCTGCGGGTTTGATAGTAATTGTGGTGGATGGCTGGAGCCCTTACCTGGCCGGGACTCCCTGTGTATGGAAGGACCAGGGAAGAGAGTATTTTCAAGACCCTTTCTTCCCCAGACCAACACAGGGCATCCCCCTTGGTTTCCAGTGGGGCCATGGGTCACTCTTCTCCAGCCATTCCACCCTGCCTGCACTTTCTTCTTCACCTTCTCTTCCACAATCCCCATTACTCTGTACTGTTGATCCCAAGTATTTAAACTCATCCACTTTCGCCAACTCTACTCCCCTCATCCTCACCATTCCACTGACCTCCCTCTCATTCACACACATGTATTCTGTCTTGGTGGTCCTACTGACCTTCACTCTGTAGAGCAGGGGTCTCTAACGTGTCGCTCGCAAGCTACCGGTACCTCGCAACCCCTTTCCAAGTAGCTCGCCAAAGGGTTAATGAATCCTACATAAATTTGAAAACTTGATTAGTCAAATTAGGGGTGGGCAATCTTTCCAAAAAATCATATCATGATCCTTTTAGCACAAAATCACAATCCACGATCTGAATTGCAATCTGTCTTTTCAATGAAGAGAATATCCGGACTCAAACTCATCAAGACCTAAGTAACAGTTTATTTAAAATATCAAACAAAGTTGAATTCAAATGTTCCCTCATTCGCTAGCTAAGCGGAGTTAAGGCACACATCCCGAAGATGGCGAGTGAGTGAGGAAGGCCCGCTGCGTGTTTCTCAGATTTGCACAAATAAATCGTTACTGCAAGTGAACCTAGATACATAGAAAAATGAGAGAAGTCGCAAAATCAACCGGAGTGTTCAGGCAAATTCTAGAAAAAAAACCCGATCTAAATCCGTGAAGTAGTTCTCTCGTGAAAAGCGGACAGACAGACATTGGATTTTCTGTATTATATGCAGTATTAGTAAACCTTCAACATAATGTGCAGTTAAAGTCTCAACAGCATTTCTGGAGCTTAGCAGAGCCAGATAACTAGAAGAATCTTCACCAAGCAGCTCTAAAAATGTCGGCTTTGTTTGGGTCTCCATACCTCTGTGAGTCTGACGTGAATGTCATGAAGTCAAAGTTCAGAACAAGACGGACAGACGAACATTTAAACGACTCCATCAGAGTGAACCTGAGTGGTTCCACTCCACCACACACCTCAGTGCCAGTCATCTGACGAACTAAACAACACATCACACATGAGACTGGACCTCTGAATAAAGTGACACAGTGACATGTGACTCAATGACAAATGAAGAAGTCAGACCGGTGGATTTGGAATTGCATTGTTTTGTGTTGACAGCATTCATGTTTTAATTCAATAGTGTGAGAGACACTAGAAAATGCACACAGACGTACAAAATACACTTGCAGGTAAACTCAACATTTTTTGTGATGTTTTAATGCAAAATGTGAGTTGTGGACACCAACATTTTGTAAATGTTCAGGGAAAACAAGCTTATTCAGTTAGTTTGGGTTGAAATAAGCGATGAGAAGAAACGTTAGAAAACATGAGGAGCTCTCGGCCATTTTCATTTTGTAAAAGGAGCTCTCGGGAGGAGAAAAGGTTGGAGACCCCTGGCCTTTACCAAAGTGGTAACGGAGCAAATGATGGGTAACTCCTCTCCCGGTCTCACTCCGACCTCCATGGTGCGTCTTCCTTCCCTGCCACACTGCGTTGTCAATACACGGAGTGGTCCTCTTTTGGAGTCCCCAGTGCTTTGAGGTGGTTGTTGTTGTTCAGGGGTGAAGTTTGTCTCCCCGCTGCCTGTGCCGTCTCCATTATGTTGGAAAACGGAAGAAGGAAGACCGGAGTACAATGTCTTTGAAAGTTGTCGTACCGAAAATGCTGGTACCAGGCCATTTAAAAAAAATGTTGGTATACCACACAACCCTCTCTATAGTTCTGAAGGGCAGCCTTGGTGGGGTCCTTGGGGGGCCACTTGAGGGTGCTGTTGGGAGGAGGCTCTCTCACTACAGTGCTGATGCACAGGAAGTACTTCCAGATCTGGGTGTAAAGGAGGACATCCCCCCCCAAGCCTACCTCACCTAAGCAAGCCGCAGTCTGGGGAGGAGAAGGACTTGGGAAGGAGTGGTGGAGAAGAAAAAGGGAAAGGAAAGATAAAGATGTGTGGTTTTGAATTGTGGAAGAAACCCGTCACACAAGGGGTGTTATGTAATACAAAAGTTCATTTGAACCCGGGACTCTCTTTGGCCTGGCTCTGTCTGGGGGTTTTGGGTTTCTGCTGCGGCCCCTACAAGCCACCCCTAGTAACCTTGGACAAAGCAGGCAGTTTTGACCGCAGCTGCACTCACTTGACCGATTTTAATGAAGGTGGTGACACCGCGCCAGGCACATTTGGTGTGGGCATTGCTCACAAACGTGGTCAGTCAGGGCCAGTCAGACACAAGCGGCGTAACGAGCCGGGTGCTGCGGCGCTGGCTGATCTTTCCGCTCACTTTACTTGATTGCTCCTTGATTTCATTTAAACCTGCTCATTTTGTTGTCAGCCCAACAGCTACTTGTTAGCTTTTCTCGTGCCAAGCCGCTCATTATGCGTTTACCTTCCTGCAATTGGGGGCTCAGCAGGAGACCCTTTTGCTCTTCAGAGAAGAATCTTCTGCATGCTGTAAGCCCAAGGGGTGGATGTCTGTGAGGTCAGGGCTGGGCGTTGGCCCACCCGGCTTTGCCAGTTGGTCGCTGGTTAGAATTGCTGGCAACGCGTCTGCTGTGCCAGCACCTCTCCGGTCGCCTATGTAGTTTGCTAATCCTGAACCACCTTGTGTTTGCTTCGGCTTGTGTCTCCAGTCAGCGGCGGCTGGCCTTCCTGTCGAGTTCCATTCTTACACCATCGGCAGGAAATGAAACGGCACTTTCTGTTCGTTTTCTGTCAAAGTTGAGGGAATTTGTGAAGACTAAACTGCGTAATCTCGGCCTCCTTCCTGTCATTGTAGTGCTGAGCCTTGTGTTACACTTGCAGATGCTGAGGCGCCAAGATCCAGCGCACTTGAGGCGATTGCACGCCTGCTTCCTAATCCTCCAAGACGGCCCTGCAAGCATTGCACAATTTGCATTTCTGATGTGTCGGCACCTTGCCAGGCCCATTATCTGAGCAGAATAAGCATCCGGGCTTATTTTTTAATGGCCCTTTTAACTCCATATCCTTAATCTTTACTTTGGTATAAAAAAAGGCTTTGCGTTTGATTTTTATCTGGCAGCAGGCAAACGAGATTTTAAAAAGCCAGAGAGCACTGGGCCCGTGCCGTGCAGGCTAATGTTGGCTCGGCGGCAAGAGACCTCAAGTAGGTGACGCTTGACTGCTTTGTTGTCATTGGCGCGTATCGTACTTCACGCCTCTTGAGCCTGTCAGAGTGCGAGTTCCTCTTCTCCTATATTGTCATGATAATTTTATGTAGTCTTGATGTAGTGCCACCACAGAAAACTTCACATAGAAATTTTTGACACAGCCAGCGAACGTTGTTGTCTTAGTGCCTCAAGGCCGTGGGGTCTCTCCAGGATTTGGGTTACTGGAGTCCTGGGTTTTCCTCTTCCCCATCCTCATCTGGCCATAGCTGTTAATAAACTGATCACTCGGCCTCTTTGTCCCAGTCTTATTTGTGCAGCATGTCTTATGAGGATCTGCTTGTAAAAGGGGGGAAGAGGGTAAAGGAGGCACCGAAAAGAATGAAAAATGGAAAGGCGATGGACAAATGAAATACCAGAAGAAGTTTAGGAGAAAGGGAAGCAGAAAGTGTGTCCCCCAAGTTAATCTGCGTGTACAGCAAGAAGTACATCACGCTCTGGAAAAAGTTATTATCACTGGAGGACTTCTGTAACTCTTATGGTGGAAGTTTGCTGACATGTTGGTTGACACTGGCGATTATTTTGTACTGACTTTTTACCGAGACGTGAACGCGCAGTCTACAAAAAGTTACTAACATGGAAGAGTTGGATGGGACTAAAATTACAGAGGTTCTCTGGTTAAAAAAAAAAAAAATGACTGTACCCTACCTCCTGGTGTAAAACTAATCCCGTTTAAATAGGACTTTAGTGCTTCAGCATCTACTCATCTTATTCTTTCTGGTTCTTCGTCACTTAATCACCTTCTCCAGTTTGATTGACACTCAGCAGGTGTTGCTGTTCTTCTTTTTATTTCTGCCATAATTATAACGTTAGAACAATCTACCGTATATACTCGCGTATAAGTTTGGTCTTGAAATCTGAACAATCGATCATAAAATCAGACCCTGGCTTATACGCCCGTTCATTTATTTTTTTTTTTTTTCTTCATATCTTCTTGTCTCCTCCAATCTCTCATCAGTTTCTCAGACACATCGAATTTTATTGCAGCAGCGCGGTTACCAATTTCTTTCGCCACTTCAGCGACGTTTAATTGAAAACCAGCTTCATATTTTCTTCTGATCGAATGCTCCATCGTAGATAAGGGATGCTCTTACGATAACGGTGTATGAGGGTGTGAGATACACAAAACTCTGCAAACGTCGCTTCAGAATAGTTCAGGTATTACCTTGTGGTCACGTAGGCACAATACACCGTGGTTACTCTCTCAGGTGGGCGTCAGCATATCATAATCTCTTGGAGCAATAGCGCGAGTTTTCCGCATTCGACTTATACGACCAACATTATAAAATACCAGAAATTATACGATAAAATCAAGTCCCGAATTATCCGTGGGAGAACTTAAACGCAAGTATATACAGTAGTCAGCCCAACATAGCTCACCAGTCAAACTATCCTCGGCCCTCACACTGCCCCCTGCTGGACCACACCTTTAACGTAAGCCAATTCTGATGAGGTTTCTCGCACCATCACCTGCTTCCTGTTTCTGAGCCCATTCTGCACCCATCTACAAACACCACCCTGAACTGCCACTTCTTTTAATTTGATACCCAACCTCTCATATGGCACCTCATCAAACGCTTTCTGAAAGTCCTGATAAATAATCTCATCTGCTCCACTTTAGTTGTATCCTTTTGTTGCCTCCTCATAGAATTCCAGCAGGTTAGTAAAACACGACATCCTTCTTCTGACCCCACGCTGACTGTCCTGTCCTTTCCAGGTGTTGCTCAATCTTCTCCTTAATAATTCCTTCCATTAATTTTCCTATGATGCCCGTTACGCTTACTGGCCTATAGTTGCTCTGATCTGCCCTGTCACCCTATTTATATAATGGGATGATATTTGCCATTTTCCAGTCCTTCAGAATCTCACCAGTGCGCAGTGACTTCCTAAAAATATGTGTGAAGGGTTTATGTCTGTACTCGCTAACCTCCTTAAGAACTCGAGGGTAAATATTATCTGGTCCTGGTGATTTGTTTGATTTCAGCCTGTTTAATCTGAGCTGCTCTTCTCTCTCTACAAATCTGGCATTTTTTTCTTCTGGGTATTTTTGAAATGGTTTACAGAAAAGTCGCCCCTCACATTTCGGCCCTGCCACATTTCGTCATCCACAATTTGCCCTCTGTAGATAATGAGTAGGTTACAGAAATGTAAATCATGCACCTGTTTTTTTTATAGCTTGTAATTTATTTTGGTTTAATAAATGCACGTTAAAATTATCAAAAAATGAAACACTTATGTGATCTGCTGTTTTTTGTAATCTTGCATTGGTGACATGAATTGCATCACTTTGGAGACATACTCTGTAGCAACCGATACCATGCTGTGATGACGGCTTCTCAAAATGATGCCTGAAACATTGCAATTTAACTTTTCTTTATATATAAAATGCTAAGGGTTGTGTCTGTCATGTGATTACTCCCAGTCCCCTGAGGCTAGAGCCGTGCTCTTAATGTTAATCGAGAGCTTATAACATAATACGTGCTGGTGAAGAAAAAATAGGGGTGGCAGCAACCTCAACAAAGTTATCAAGGTTTGCGTCTTTCTTATGGCAAACTGCTTGAAAGGGTGACAATATGGGAAAAAAAAGAAAAGAACAGTGGTGACATCTGCTGAGCATGAAGCGCATTGCTGAGGCTGGTCATAGGAAAAACAACAGCAGCACCATCTGTTGAGTATGAAGAACGCACGTGTCTCAAAGACAGACAAATGCCTGAACTCCTGTCCTGACTCCGAATTGTTCATTCTTGCTCATAAAATGTAGATCTTGGCACCCTGGTGGTGCTGAAAAAGAAATGCAGTGGCGACATCTCCTGAGTGTCCAGCCAAAGACAAGACTGAGTGGCTGGCTAATAGTGTGGCGGTTCGACATGCCAGACATACTGCATGATACAGAATGCAAGAATGACAATGATAGACAAATGTGTGCTGACAAGCAAGGAGGTCATTAAATACTCACAACTTCCGCACATATGCAAACACCGCTGCTCGGCTACGGAGCTCTACTTATGAAGGTTACAATGGCAATGCACTGTCTGTGGGGCGGCATTTTTCATACCGAAAACGAAAGCATAAGCATGTGTGGCCAGAATGTTCAGCTTGCTCTATGCTAACCATCTTTATTTGATGACCACGTGTTTTATAGTATGAACGCAAGGTGGCACCGTTGCCCCTTTAAACCCAACAGACAGACACTCAGGACACCAGGTAAAAGCACCAAGAAGTTCTTCTAATTATTTTCTTCACAGTGCTGTCCAGTCACCACAGCCACAATAAACAGGCAAGTAAACAAGCACAACAATAATCCCAATATTCTCTCTTTCCTCCTCCGCACCTCCACCTCCTCCCGACTCCGGCTCGCTTGCTGGGTTCTCAACAGTCCTTTAAATAGTGCCCGACCTGGAAGTGCTTCTGTCCTTCGATCCACATGACTTGCCAGCATTTCCAGGTCGGGTGGAGAACTTGAATTTTCTTCAGCCCGGAAGTACTTCTGGGCTATGAATGAGACATGACTCCCCTCGGTTCTCTTGCAGCGTCCCCTGGCAGCACCCACGGTACCCAGCAGGGCTGTGCTGTTAAACTACCTGTCTCATGGTGCCCTGTTGGAATCTGGGGCACCGCAACACTGCAGGGAAGCTGCCATCTAACGTCTTGGGGGAAGTAGTGTCCCAAAGAGGTTGCCTTTCCGTATCCTTCCACTCTGTAGGCGTCCCATCTGTCTGTCACAATAGTTAATAAATGAAAACAATATTAATGGTAAAGAATAAGTTCAAAATACTGTATGATGGAAACCCAGAATAGGAATAGCCATAAATGAGAAGAAGCTGAATGAAATGCTTTTAAAACACATAACTTGGCGTTTATTTTTTTCTTTCTCTCTCCTTGAGGGCTGCACAATCTTTTCAACGTAATCCTGTGTATCTGCACAACTCTTGCTGGTGTGTTCTCCCATATTTTGCTTTGTTTCCATGCAGACGAGACCCTCCTGGATACCAGGCCCCTGGACCTCCTTTTAGAAGTGACAACAGACAGCCCTCTCTTTGTGTTGTCACCAGCCTGGTAAAACCAGATTTACAAACCGCCAGAGGCAAAGCTGCTTTGTCGTTTTTTTCCATCCGAGTCGTGCTACCAGCGTCTCTCCGTACCTGTCCAGCGGATAAGTGGGGTGCTTCAGAGCATTCACGCCTCCAAGTGTTGAGTCGCTGAGCGTTCGCTTCTCGGGATCGCAGACGCCTACAGGTGGTGAGGGCTTCATTCCACTTCGCTCCTCCGAGGTCGAGGTTTGTGGCCTGAAGGCCGGCCCGTGTTAATCAACCGCAGTACTTAGCAAGAGCTTTTCCGTCCGTGCCCAAAGCCCTTGTGAAATGTTACATTAGAGAGAGAGCGACGTGGATTTACATGTAAATACCAGGATGATGAGAATGACGCCGGGGTTTTACAGTCCATGAGTGGTGCGGGGTGACTAATGCTGCTGTCGTGTTTCACAGTCCTTCAATTGCGTCTTTCTGCCTGCAGGAAGGTAAACGGAGCACTCCAGGATGATGCTGGGGTCCGAGCGTGGAGTCGTGGAAGAATGGCTGTCAGAATTCAAGGTAAACCTGAGGCGCAGAATGGAAGGATTATTCTTTTTTACGAAATGCACACTCTGTCTTGGCTCCCTTTCTAAGCGCCTCTGTCCATTTTATGCTTGCAGGTGTTACCTGAATCTCAGATTTCCAGCTATGCTGCAACGCTTCATCACAAGAAGTCTCTAGTTCCTGCTCTGTATAAAATCATCCAGGACCCAAACAGTGAGGTAAGAATTGGAGGTCCGCTCTGGTGTCGGGTTGACAGGTGCGGCTCGCCCACCTCTGGCCAATAAAGGGTGTGTTTGTATCGTTTGTGTGACCTCGGACCAGGAATGGCAGGGCTTGATGTTAACGTCTTCATCTACTTGTCTTACCAAAAACAAGGAAATGCACCTTTTCATTTAGGGGTGCACTGAATTTTCGGCCTTTGAAAATATTCGGCCATAAATAGCAAAAACATTTGAAGATGTAACAATGTTGAAATGTTCGATGCTATTTTCTTTGATCTTCGGTGCTGGTTATGCACAATGCGTTCAGGCTGCCCCCCCTATACTGCTGTAGGGGTCAAATGCAAGAGAAGCAAAATGTGGCTGACTGAGCTGGCTGATCATCCTTCCACACATCAGATTTTGCTGCCTTCATAGACAAAAATGGAAAATACGGACGGACAGAATTAGAAAAATAAGGAAGAAATGATTGGAAGTGTAGGTTTGGTGAAAGGCATTTTGTAAACAGCATTTGTAAAAAAAAAAAAACTGACATTGGATTCAGAAAGTATTCAGACCCATTTACTTTGACTTGTCCCACTTAACCCATAGTGACAATTTGCAAACAGGTTTCCAGAATGGTGTGCACATTTATTAAAAAAGACATTTCTTATTTCTATTCAGTATTCAGACCCTTATAGAAGCCCTATTGTCTCTACAAGCTTTGTACACCTGGATTTGGTGAGATTCTCCCATTCTTCCTGGCAGATACCTGTCAAGCACCATTAGATTGGTTAAGAAGTGTCTTTAAACCGCCATCTTCCTGTCTTTACACACTCATTCAGAGGTGGTGTGCACTCTGGAGGAGCTCTTCTTCAAGGACCTCTCCGTATTTGACTGCCACTGAGTCGGGTCCCAGTGTTGGGTTGCATGCTGCTGCTGGTGGGTCACTAGCTGCTGTTGTTTGTAATGGTAGTTGGTCACAAGTGGGTTACTCAGGTAATCGCACTCAATTTCCCCCACTTTGATGATTGCAGTGGCTGACCTTCATTTTTTGGGGCCCTGAAGCTTGAACTGTTATGGAGGCCCCATCCCAGCCAGCAATGATGTCTGGGTAACCACCTTTCTCTTCTTCAGTGGAGCTGTTCCATGCCAGATAACCAGAATTTTTTTAAAAAAATGTAATCAGTACATCTCAGGTGTTGATTAAAATTGCTGCATTGAATTACACTATGTTGTTAATAATACGTTTTAAAAAACTCTTCTCGTACCGTGGACACCCAAAACATTTAGGAATGTGGACTAAAGTCTCTTTTAGGACCCCTCCAGGATTACAGGTCCTGAAGCTTAAGCTTCATTACTTTAATAGTATTTTCACCCCTGGAAGACTTTGTTCGATTTACAAAGTGGTGACCACTTCACCCCCCCGCTTCTGGTGGGCCACATCACCAGAAAGGTTGAGTAACACTGCCCTATGGCATGATGCCACCACCTCCATGTATTGCCGTTAAGATGGTATCAGGTAGGTGCCTTCCTCAGACATAGTGCTTGGAGTTCTGCCTAAAGAGTTCAAATTTTATCTCTTCAGACCACAGAATCTATTTCCTCGGGCGGTCAAGAGTCCTTTAAATGCCATTGGCAGACTTGAAGCGGGAGTTCGCCACCCTACCATAAATGCCTAAGTGCTGATTGATGGAAATGTTGCTCAGATGGTCTGCCTTCTGACAGGCTCCCCTATTTCAACATTGGAATTCAGAAGCTCTAGTAACTTTTTTGTTTTTGGTCATTTCCCTGACCAAGGTCCTCCTTGCCCAGTTTCTCAGTTTGACTGGACAGCCAACTCCAGGAAGAGTCCTAGTAGTTTCCAGTTTCTTCTATTTCACAGATTTTCAGGCCACTAGGCAGCCGTGCTCTTAGTAAAACTCGGAGCTTTAGAAATGGTTTGACCCCCTTGCCCTGATCTGTCCCTCACTACAAGTATATCTGTGTGGAGATCTCCAGACCATTCCTTGGACTTCATGGCTTGGTTTGCAGTGTGAATTCTGGGACCTTCAGCTACACGTGTGCCTTTCTAAATGATGTCCACTCAATTTAATTTGCCACAGGTGGTCTTGAGTCAAGTTCTGGAAACCTCTCAAGAAGAATTCAAGCAAACAGGAGGCACCTGAGCACAATGTGAGAGTGTCATGGCAAAGGGTCTGAATACTTCCAAGAATTAGAGACAATCAGTTTTTGATTTTTAGTAAATTTGCAAACCTTTCTGAACATGTTTGTCATTAGGGGTTATTGAGTGTAGATTAGCATATTTATCTGTTTCAAGTTAAATATATAACAAAATGAAAGTGAAGCACCTGGAAAACAGTTTTCTACTCTGGATTAAAATTTAAGATGAGTTTAGTCCGATTCCTGACACATTTGAAATAACGTGTTGGTGTTAATATTAAAACACCTTAAGATTAAGTAAGCTGCTGTTCAAACCTCAGAAGAAGTTGGAGTAACGTGAGTTTTGCAAAGAGATGTAAACTAAAATTAAATGACAAGCTACACAAGACTTTTTCAGGTAAACAAAAACTGGATGCCATTCATAAAGATTGTGGAGATTTTGTAACTTTAGAAACAGAAGCTCTCAAAGGAAAAGGAACGGCGCTTGCACGAGTCACAAGTTAAAGCTGAAAATGGACTTTTCATTAATCATAAAGTTCTGTTTATATTATCATCGGATGAGTGGGACTGGCCAAGTTCATTATTGGATTGGTCATCTCTCACACATTAATAATAATAATTAATAAGTTACATTTCTAGAGCGCCTTTCACAAACCCAAGGTCGCTTTACGTACAGAGTAAAAATTACACAGAAGACAAAAGTATGTCGAAGAGGAAAGTTTTGAGTTGAGATATAAAGGTGGAGAAAGAGGAGCAAACTCAGAGAGACTGAGGAAGTCAGCCAGAATACTAAAGGAGCTGAGAGTCTGCTGCGTGGGACAGTAAGGAGATGAATGAGTGAGGACCTGAGAGAGCGCCAAGGAGTGTATGGAGCTGAGTGAGGTAGAGGAGGGCAAAGATTATGTAGGGCTTTGAAGGTGAGAAGCAGAATCTTGAATTTAACATTTGATGGAAGTGGTAACCAATGAAGTTAAGAGAGAACAGGGGAATTGTGAGCAGAACGCTGAGTTTGGCTGCGGAATTCTGAATGTGCTGAAGCTTCTGTGTAGATTTTGCATGGAGGCCGATGAAGAGGGAATTACAGAAATCAATACGAGACATTATGAAACAATGAACCAGAGTTTGAGCATCATTAACACTAGAATTACCAGAGCCTACGAAAAAACGTGTAGATCCGTCCCACCTTAAATTGCTTCTTAAAACCGTTCTCACCTCTCCGCCAGCGTCTTTTGTTCATGTAAATGTGTTGATAAAGACAAGCCGCAAGCAGCTGGCTATTCCATCCTCCCACCGACTTAAAACATGCACGAACTTCTCCCAGCTCATGCCTTGATTGATTATCTGGGAGTGAAGTGGAGTTTTAGAGTGGAAATAATAGATTGTTATTTGGAATACACTCATTTCATGTGTGTTCAGTTTCTACAGTAATCTATGTAAACACATTGTTAAAACAGACACTTTTTCATATTTTAGTAATAAATGTTACAAAATGTAGGCATAAACTATAAAATGTGTGAAGCCTGAAGGCCAAAGTGCCCCATAGGGCACTGTATAATAGATATATAAAAAAAACAGCTAAGGGGATAGATATATAGATAGATAGGAAGGAAAGACACTATATGATAGGCAGACAGGGAAGCTGCTATATAATAATAAAATTACTGTTATTACTATATAGATATTATTCATTTACTTACTTCCTACAGCGTAAAGTCACGAGTGCAGAGCTTCCCATGTACATATACAAAGTACAGTGATGGCAAAAGTGCATTCTTGATCCGATGTAGGACAGTCATCATGATTTGAGTTTGCCTCTGTTATAGCGCGTCTGAGAATACAGCAGTGTCAAAATGCGGGGGGTTGGGATCGTGAACGCGGCTGAGAGAATAACAGAATTTAAAAAAAAAAAAGCTAACCTTTACAAGTATCATAAATTACACCGGCTGTTACAGACTGGAATCAAATGTATGTTTTTATTTTAAAATAATAAGAATACGTGCAGCTCACTTTTCCAAACGGACTCATCTGGAATCAAACCCGTGAAGTTCAGACTACCAGTCAAGAGCTGATACCGTTGCGCCACCACAGCGCTCTTAGCAAATGCGTGTCAATATCGCACTCTAACGCGGGTTGATTTTCTGTAGTTCTATTTTTGAATAAAAGCGCACTTGTTCTATTATATTTGTACTTTTTGTGAAACTGTTTCTTTGATATTTGGAGTTCAGGCTTCACACATTATAAACTTCATGTCTACATTTTGTCAATTATGACTAAAACATGAAAATTGTTTCTTTTTTAATGATGTGTGTACATAGATTTATGTAGACACGGAACACACATGAAATGCAAGTGTTCCAAATAACAACATAGTATTTATAAAAGGTGTCATCTTGCTTGACTTCTCACTCTATACAACTCCAAGCAACTGACACGCAGGTAAACAGACTTGAGCTGAGAAAACTGTGCGCCGGTCGTGGATGTAATAGTAGGCTGCTTACTGTTAGCTGCTTAGCCACAAATTTAGAAGACAAAAGACGTGACGGAGAGGTGTGAAGCGTTTTAAGGTGGGACGGATCTACGAGTTTTTTTGTAGGCTCTGGTAATTCTAGTGTTAAAGGACAGATTTGGACGGAGGTAGGCAACGTGACGGAGATGATAGAATGAGGAATCAAACAAAACACCAAGATGTCTGACGACAGGAGCAGGTGTGACGAGTGTGCCATCAATAGAAACAGATGTTGGATGCCTTTAGTAGGTAGGGAGTTTAGGCCTACCAGTAATACTTCAGGTTTATTGGCATTAGGTTTGAGAAAGTTATTGTCCATCCATAGCTTAAGATCAGAGTTCACACACACACACACACACACACACACACACACACACTTGGACTATCCACACAAGTGTTGATTATAACTGATACTTGCACAGCCTATCACTTTTCACTTCACACTGGGACTCGCTTACGTCAGTGTCGACAGCAGGTGTTCTGGGATATAACCTAGAAGGTAAAGGCTACCTTGGTCCACAAGATTTATTTACCTTGGTGAAAACCGTTTACCAACCAATGATGATTTACTTGTACCGCACGGTTGCTCTATTGGGGTACTTCAGCTATACCTGATAACCCTGTAGGAAAAGAAAGTGGAAAACTCCTCTACAAAAAAGTGCCTCGTGTTTCCTTTATATCTTCAGTCACGCTAGATGTGACACGGAGACATGTCTCCAGAGCAACACGTGCAGCTGAAGCCCCCTACGCCAAGCGCACGGCAGCATGATTAAAGGCTATATGGCACGTTTCGAGCAATGGGTAAAGCAGTGCAAAGAAATTTGAAGAGTAGCACTCCCACTCTGCCCTCTTTGTGTAAGGGGAGCAGTCACAGGAGTTCCAGATTCTCCTTACGGCTTTCAGCAAATGAAGACGCGTATGTGGATTTTAAAAATGATGCTTTGGCCTGATGCATGCGCAGGGGTACGGGAAGCTTTAAAAGAGAGCTGTGGAGGAGTGCTGGTTCTGTGTAGCCGTAATTCAGTCCCCTGGCCAGGATTAGCCTGCTTTTGTCCCACGTGTCTCCAGTTTCAAAGGATACACAGATGCCATTAAGTCATAAAGTTCATCTGTTTACCTCTCTCCTTGTGAACTTTATGTTACCCATTTGGTTTGATCCTGTATGGCACATGTGTCCCTAAAATGTCCCTGGCCCTTTTCTTCATATTGCAACATTGTGATAAAGCTGTGCCCCACTTCTGTTATAAGATAGATGACATTATTAGACTGGGAGCAGCACTACAAGAGTGTTTTGGCAGCTGAAAACTTTGAAGGGCGGCAACGTCCAGGAGACTCCGTAAAAAAAGGATGAGCAGCAAGAAGCAGAACTCTGTCTTCATGGCAGTGAAACTATCTAAAGCGGGCTGTAGTAAAAGACCCTTCTTCGTTAACTGAGTGGTGGAGAGCGGCGAGTGCTTCAACATGGGATAAGGGCTGAAACACCAGAGCGCCTTAAAGGGAGGGTATTGACGTACTCTGGGACTGTTACACCAGAGCTCATTTGTTCACCTGCAGTGTATGTATTGGTTCATCCATCCATCCATCCAAAAATGAGAACTTTGACTTCATCTACAAATGTGATATTACTGTTGTAGGTGAACTTAAATCAAATGGTTTCTAGGGGGTGTGGGTCATAGAAAGCAATGGGAGCCACTGGTTTAAGAGGAAAGCAACTACAGTCCAATCAAATGATCTGGATTCCAAAAAATAAAAAACTGAAACCGCAAATGCTGAACCATTGATACTAGAAGAATGGGGTTAGGTTCTGGTGTGCCCCTTGGTGTGCCACACACTTTTGCTATCTATTACCATAAACACATAATTTCGTGTACCAAAACTCAATGTGTTTGGGCTCAGCACCCCGTTTTCATTAGCACTATGCTTCACTGCTTTTATTGAAATTTAAGAAATGTGAAATCTGATAAACAGCATCAAAACTCTGAGAACATGTGGGATATTATCATAACCCTTAGAGCTTTTAACACAACAAACAGCAACAGATTGTGGGTGTTGTGAAATGGGTCATGGAAGCAAATAATCAAATCCACCGGAATGGCATCCACTGATAGTGAAGATTTATTGTAGGCTGACTTGGGGCCACGGAGAGCAAGAGAGGAGGAACGACTGAAGAGACTGGGCCTGTTAGTTCAAGTAGATGACAAAAAAGAGGTGAACAGATTGAGATGTTTCAATTACGAGGGTGAGTCAAAAATTATCCAAATTTATTTTAATCAACTTTCAGAATAGTCAAATCTATCATTTTTTGACATAATCTCCCTGCTTTTCAATACACTTTGTCCATCTGTCAACAAGCTTTCATATTCCTTCATTAAAAAACGGTTTTAGGCTGAGCTGCGAGCCACGAGTGCACTGCTGTCTTCACCTCTTCATCCTCGTAGGGCGTCTTTCAGGGAACCGAACAGGTGATAGTCCGATGGGGCAAGATCAGGAGTATAAGGAGGATGCTGTAACACCTCAAAACAGTGTTTGTAGTGTCAGCAGTGTTGGCAGCGGTGTGCGGACGTGCATTTTCATGCAAAATCACAATGCCCTTGGATAACAGTCCTTTCTATTTTGTCCAACGATTAGGCTTTAGCTCTTCAGTTGTTTTGGTACCCTTTTTGCACAAATGTTTTGAAACCCAAGTCTATCATGGATTATTGCATAGGCATAGACCCACGGCTGATTTACAAATGATTTGTCACATCATCTAGTGTCACTCAGCTCTTCAACAGAATCATTTCACGTGCATGCTCAATGTTGTCATCAGTTGTGGACGTGCATCCAGATCCTTCTTCATGGCTGACACTTGTGCAGCCTTCCTTGAACTTCTGTATGCATTCATACACACATCTCCATACTGTCCACAAAGTCTTCAATAAATATCAGCACCAGGCACACCCTCATACCAGAAAAAACGAATCACTGCACATTGCTCTTCTTTCAGGCAAATCACAAGCGCGGCAGCCATTGTTTCTCGCACCACAGTTACAAATGACCTGAAGTAATATGTTCACAGGGATCTCGTACGGAAAGTGCTGATAAGACAGTGCTGCCCTCTGAAGTTCTAATATAACTGGAGTGTGGGTAATTTTTGACTCATCCTCGTACAAAGGGGGTTTTGTCCAGTGAATCCCTGCTATTGCTTTAAATTTAATTCTACTGTTTATACAAATTTCACACAAATTCTAGAAAGTTTTCTTCACAAAAAGAAGCGCAGACCCATGGATTAAGTGACGAGGCAGTGTGGTGGACAGGAGCACTTTAGGGACCTCCTCATCTTGACTCCATGTTATTTTAGAGAATTTAGATGTATAAGATTGGTGAGCTTGTTGGAATGAATGGCCTCTTTCTCATCAAAATTGTTCTAATGATCTGTTCAAGACCTAGCTAAAAATGACTTAGTCTACACAAAGTCCTGAAATGAAATGAATCTAAACTCTGGTGACAAATAACATGCGACAACTTTTACTTTGTCATTAATTAAGAACCAAAAAGGTAAGCTGGTGTGCAGAAGTGTTGTTTTATTGTTTTGCACTGTTCCTTATGTTCTTTCTTGTTGCTGGATCAAGTGAGTTTCCTTCTAAGGATCAAGATTTTATGGATGTAGAAATCATGTGCAAAAAGATTAAGTAGGACCCATGATTTATGAGAGATACATTCAACAGCATGATTTTCTCTGCTTGTCTGGTATCGTATGAGGCAGTCAGGAGTGGCAGAGAAGTATTTAAGAGTTGTACAGGATATGTACGAGGGAAGTGTGACCATAGTGAGGTCTGCGGTAGGAGTGACGGAGGTGGGATTACATCAGGGATCGGCTCTGAGCCCTTTCTTATTTGCAATGGTGATGGACAGGTTGACAGATGAGATCAGACAAAAGACCCCGTGGACTGTGATGTTTGCTGATGACATTGTGATATGTAGTGATAGTAGGGAGCAGGTTGAGAAGACCCTGGAGAAGTAGATAGGAATGAAGGTCAGTAGGACCACCAAGACAGAATACATGTGTGGAAATGAGAGGGAGGTCAGTGGAATGTTGAGGATGCAGGGAGTAGAGTTGGCGAAGGTGGATGAGTTTAAATACTTGGGATCAACAGTACAGAGTAACGGGGAGAGTGGAAGAGAAGTGAAGAAGAGAGTACAGGCAGGATGGAATGGGTGGAGAAGAGTGTCAGGAGTGACCTGTGACAGACGGGTATCAGCAAGAGTGAAAGGGAAGGTCCACAGGACAGTAGTGAGACCAGCTGTGTTATATGGGCTGGAGACGGTGGCACAGGAGACAGAGCTGAAGGTGGCAGAGTTAAAGATGCTAAGATTTGCATTGGGTGTAATGAGGATGGACAGGATTAGGAATGAAGACATTAGATGGTCAGCTCAAGTCTGACGGTTGGGAGACAAAGTCAGAGAGGCGAGATTGCGTTGGTTTGGACATGTTCAGAGGAGAGATGAGGGGTGTAATGAGAGAAGGGTGCTAAGGATAGAGCTGCCAGGCAAGAGGAGAAGAGGGAGGCCTAAGAGAAGGTTTATGGATGTGGTGAGAGGGGACATGCAGGTGGTGGAGGTAACAGAACAAAATGACAAGGACAGGAAGATCTGGAACAAGATGATCCTCTGTGGTGACCCCTAATGGGAGAAGCTGAAAGAAGTAGAAGAAGATTTTCTCTGCTTGTTTCCTTAATTGCATTGGAGGCAATGCAAGTACATGGTGACCACGTGTATCAGTAGGTTTATTCTTGGGTTTTCCTTTTTCCTCTCTCTCAATGCAACCAATTCCGCTCTTTCCACAGTTCTTGGAGCCAGTGTGTCACCAACTGTTTGAGCTGTACCGCAGTTTGGAAGTGAAGCTCAAACGGTTTACTTTGCAGTTCCTTCCGGAACTTATTTGGGTGTACCTGAGAGTTACTGCCAGCAGAGATCGGCAGAGTAATGGCTGCATTGAGGCCCTCTTGCTGGGTATCTACAATCTTGTAAGTATTGCACAGGGCTTTGAGCATCGGGCCACAGATGCTGATGTTCAGTCTGTTTAAATTTAATTTATTTTGTTCTCATCAGGAAATTGTGGACAAGGATGGAAATAACAAGATGCTGTCTTTCACAATCCCATCGCTGTCCAAACCCTCAATATATCACGAGGTAAGCGGTGTTGCAGGTCCTTATTTCCAGGCCTGCTTTATGTTTTACTGTTGATTTCAGTTTATTATAGCAAGTGTTAATTTTAAGACAAAGACTGTAGGTGTAGCAACAAAGTATTCTTTTGCTTTATTCAAAGTCACCCCAATGTGACAGAGGCAAGCACAGAGTGCCCCTAGAATCAGGGTTGGGGTCCCCTTCTCTTCTCTCTGTACACCTCCTAACTAGGCCCCATCATCCAGTCCCATGGTTTCTCTTATCAGTGCCATGCCAATGTTACGCAGCTGTGCTTGTTGTTCCCTCCAGAGGACCATGCAGTACCAGTTAGAATCTCTGCATGTCTCGCTCATATTGGATGCTGGGTGAAGGAGCACCTTGTCCATCTAAGTATAGGCAAAAATGGACCTCCTCGTTATCCCACGTTGACCATATTCAACACCCCAACTCTGTTTAGTTTGACTTATTATCGCTAACACCCACCATGTCAGTATGCAACCCTGTGGTGGTAATCCATGACCAGCCATCCTTCACTGACCATGATGCAACTGTCTCTCGGTCTCTGCAGATTCCTTCTGTATGCTTAAAGCTGTATCTGATAGGAGTATCCAGTGCAGCTCCTGGTCCAGACTTTGGTCTGGTCAGTTCTGGATTACTGCAACTCTCCACGGGCACAAATACTGAATGCTGCAGATGATTCAAAATGCAGTGGCACATCTGGTATTCATCGAGGTGAAGTGGGCACATGTCACTCCCCTTTTCACATCACTACATTGGCTTCCTGTGTAGTAGCACATGTTCAGTTCAAATCCTTACTGCTTGCTTGCAGTCAGTGAGTTAGCACCTGTGTAGAGACGGAGCAAGTTCCTCCGCTCCTTCTTGCCCTCCTTCAGGTCTGCTGATGAATGGCATCTGGTGATGTAAATCTAACTTCAGACTATTTTGATGTGTACTGTAGATCCTAGCTGGTGGAACGAGCCGCCCATTTCTATTCAAAGTTCTGCCTCCCTTGGTGTGTTTAAGAAATGTTCGAAGACTGTTGTGAATTTCTGTCTAACAGATTATGGATTGGATGTGGTGGTCTTAGTAGGTAAGAAAAGAGTAACTAGCCTTTGTGGTTTGGAGCTTTTCACTTGTGATGGTCATGTTTTCTCCTAAACATTCTCCCAGGCTGATGTTCACTCGGTTGTATTGTCCTCTTTTGTAAGTGGCTTGGGATAAAAGCATCCACTAAGTGAATAAATGCAAAGATAATACAGATGATTTCTTTGTTATGTTTTCATTCCAGCCATCAAGTCTCGGGACCATGGCTTTGACTGAAGGTGCTCTGAGCCAACATGACCTCATTAAGGTGGTCTACAGCGATCTGCACCCCCAGAGGGAGACGTTCACTGCTCAGAACAGGTACAATAATGCATATAGCCAGGCTTTCTTTATGTGATGCTATCCTTTAGACTGACTGGTGACTGCGTTCAGCTGGAAATCTGTCTGAGGTGTGTAGGTAATCGCGGTGCCCTGAAAAAGTATTTCCTCCTTTCCTACATTCTTTTGTTTTTGCTTATATTACACCATGAATGGCCTCAGACCTTTAGATAAAATGGAATATTAGTGAAAAGGAGCCTGAGTGACCACACAATGCACTTTCTATATTGGGCTTTATTTGTTCACAGAACAAAGTTATCTGCATCAAAAAATGCCCCCATAGTTTGAAAATTTTAGCACCCTTAGCTGCAATAAACAGGGCCTATAATTTGACCTTAGTCTTTCGTATTGGCAGGACTGCTTTAATTTGGACACATTGGTAGGACTGCTAGCATGAACTGCTCGTTTCAGGTCCTGCCACAGGGTTCAAGTTAGGACTTTGACCAGGCCTCTCCACAACATCTGAGCCATTCAGTTGTCGACTTGCTTTGTGTTTTGGCACCTTGTTCTGCATAACCCCATGATGCTTCAGGTCAGGACAGATGACCTTTACAAGAATATTCTCAAGGAGAGTGTTTGAATTCCTGGTTCCTTTGATAATGGCAAGTCTTCCAAAGCATCCCTACACCCTCACGTTTTCTTGTAGGTCTTGTGTTCTTACTGTCGAACGACAGACATAGTGGGCGATGTCCCATCTACCTTTGACTTGTCTATCATTATTCCAAAAGATGAGCGGATCATTCTGGTGTTTCTTTGCATGGATGTTCCTTTGGATAGCAGCTCCTCTCCCATTTTGTCTGTGTTTTTGTTTCTTATCATGGGGACCTGAACACTGACGTTAACTATGATTGTTCCTCTGGGATTCTCTGTGACTTGCTATGCTTAGGACTGGCTGATCTACCCTGAGAAGTTTTCCCACATGTCCTCCATGTTAATATAATGGCTCTCTATGTAATGCACTTGAATTCCAGAGTGTTAGAAATGGCTTTGTCACCCTGTCCTGATTGACAGGTTTGAGCGTCATTTTTCCTCATCTCTTCTGGAATCTCCTTTGATCGAAGTCCTCGTGATCTTCTAGAAGCCTTGTGGTGATGACTGTCATATGGTAAGGCGTAGAATCAACAGTGCTGGTTGTGTTCAGCCAACTGAGTCGACTTATCAATGAATTTGGGTCAGCTGTGTGAGGGGACCGTTACCTATTTACATGGTCATTGCATTTATTGGTTAACTGTATGACTGAAACATATGAGGTAGCAGTTTAGAAATGGCATTCTACTCTGTCTCATATTATAGGGTGGTCCAGATCTAATTATGTAATTTTCATTACGCTATAACATAGAGAATTCACAAAAAATTATTTTTGTTGCTGATAGATGGCAGCACCTGCCCTGCATTCCAAAATGGCGGGGAGACGGTGCGATGTGTTCGCCTTTTCATAATTGCATAATTAGATCTCAACCACCCTGTACTTTTTGTCTAAAGATCTGAAGCCATTCGTTCAGACAAACTCGTAAAAACAGAGGATATCAGGAAAGGGGAAAACACTTTTCCTTTGCACTTGTCAGGTGTGACGACAGCCCTTCTAGAAAAGCACAACATAAAATAAGTAGGCTTCACTTGAGATGCTACTCTCTTGAGACTTTAGGCGTCTGGTTAAGTTGATTTCTTTATGTCTTTTCTTTTTTAGGGTTTGATTGTTTGTTAACATAATTTAGTGCTTTCCTAGTGGACGGCCCTCCCTTGCGATGCTCTCCTTCGGCTCTTTTGCATACAAGTTGATGATGTGTGTGCGTCTCTCTTATGATTAGGTTTGAGGTGCTCTGTTTCCTGATGGTCTGCTACAACTCTGCCGTGATTTTCATGCCAGGCTCCTCACACCAGGCAGTGTGTCGTATGTGCTCCAGGTAAGGCTCCACGTTTGGTGTGGCCATTTTAAAATCGCTTCACTTTATTTACAGCTTCATGGATGGCTGGGCTCATTGCTGTCCAGAGGCATTCACAGCCGTGCCTGCTCTTGTCTTTCTGTCGTAGACTCTGCGTGTGTGGATTCCCTCGACAGCAGCAGAAGTCCTGGAGTGAGGCTTGTGGTCGTGTCATCCTTGACCCAGAGTTCATGGTACAGATGCTGACAGCTGTCTACCATGCAGTGTAAGTGTCCTAAATCTCTTATATACAGGGTGGTCCAGATCTAACTATGCAGATCCAGATCGTCTGGATGACTTTGATTTGTGTGTGGACGATTACAGTTTGGCATGAAGACGATTCTTCATGTCGTCAGTTCGCACACTTCTCGATGGTCCGGGATTTTTCAGGTGATTTTCTATGTAATAAACTTAATAAGTTATAGCGTAATGAACATTGCATAATTAGATCTGGACCACCCTATATATTTTTCTTCTGGTTCGTCCTGCTTCCTCTTCAAAACCGGTCCCGCCCACACGCAGCCGACACAGCATTTCTCGATTCCTATTCGTCCTCTTCCAAACCCTTCCCCACGCTGCTTTTCTTGATTCCTATTCCTCCTTCGGACTGCCAAACACCTATTCACAACTACGTCTTTCAAGAAGTATTTCTTTCTTCTTCTGAATTCCTTTCTCACCGTTTTCCGTTCCTTTTCTTACACCGCCGTATGCTTCGGCAGGCGTCGGCTAGTATATGCTTATTTAAGTACAGAGACCTACTGGTGGGCTTCCTCTGCACACTAGTCATCTGCTCCTTACAAAGAGAAGCACTGCAGTTGATAACCCTGCCATTTTATGATAAAACAAACATGACAGGATTATCTTGTTTCTTTTTTTTAGATGCATTTGCAAGCTCTTGTTTCCTCACCAAACACAATTTTATGTTTTTAAATCTTGGTGCGTGTTATGATATGCGATTGTTCTTATTTTACCTGATTTGTTTTTATGTTTTTTTTATTGCTTTTGTTCTGCCCTTTTATAGTTTTGAATTATTGTGGAAATTGAATGCACCTGAATTCTAGTTAATAGGTCTAAATATGATCACGTCTTCAGTAGTAGGCCTGCCATGTTTGTTTTGATACAGGGGCCAGCATTTTGTGGTTGTAACTTAGCTTAGCTTTGCTAAGCGCGGATGACCGGGAGTGTGTGATGAGTAAGGTCACCATCATGGCAGTACAGCACTCCGTGGACTTGGGGTTTGTTTTTGCTCTGAATGTTCCTGACTGTAGATCTCGTGCTCTTTGACAATGGTTTAGGTTTCTGTTTAGAGCACGGGTGTCGAACTCCAGGCCCGGAGGGCCGCAGTGGCTGCAGGTTTTTATTCTAACGTTTTTCCTATCAGTGACCAGAATTCAATGTTAATTATCTTCTTTCCCCTTCATTTTAATTGCCGTGTTTTTAAGGATTCATTCCCCTGAATTGCTTCTTTTCTTCATTAAATGACAGCCAAACAGAAATTAAACGTGAAACGAGCTGACAGATGACCAGCTAAATCAGGGCTTCAAACTCCAACCAATTTCACTCCAGTCACTTTCTTAATGAGAAACCAACTCTTGCTGTTAATTAACCCCATTATTTAATTCCACGGCCTGTTGCTGCTCTCGTTCTGCCACAGCAGACATTTCCAAAACTGTTGATTTTCTGTTTTTTCTAATAACATTGTCCAATAGTTTTGGTGACCTGAGAGATCAGCCTTACAGAGAGCTTCACCTTTCTTTATTTTCAGATATTGTGTGACGGGCACAGGTGAACTGGTCACGTGGCGGCTTGTTTTGTCTCATTATTGTTTGGCTGCTAATTAAGGAAAAAGAAATAACTAAGGGGCCTGAGTCAAGTAGTTAAAACTAAAGCAAAAGAAGTTAATTAGCAGAAAGAACTGGTTACTAATTAAGGGTTACAATGAAAACCTGCAGTCACTGCGGCCTTCCAGGACCAGAGTTCAACACCCCAGGTTTAGAGCTTCACGCTTGGTTCATCTATCTTTTCATTGTCAGGCTAGGCCTCTTGACAAGTATCTTATCTTTGGGTCCATGTATTTATTAAACTGCTCTCTTTGTACTCGGGCAGAGAAGTACACTTGATTGATATCTGTCTGTCATTGGAAGAAGAACAAACCTTGATATGTCCACATATGTTAAAAATGGAGCGATGATTTTTTTTCTTGTAGACCCCAAAATTACACACGAAATGCCTCAGTGGGCTTTAACAGGCTGTGTTAGAGAAAAATAGAACATTTCATGGGGTGTACTTACTGACTGTCAAAACCCCCAGAAAAGGAGAGATTACTGCCAAACCCTGGTTCGTGAACATAAAGGCCAACAAAGGATCTCTATAAAATGAAGATTTAAAATTAAGCAAAAATGTTTAATAGAGCATAAATAAGGCAAAATGTTTTACCTAAAATCAATTCCAAATACACAAGCCAAAAAAAATGCAAGAAATAATCAAAAAAACAAATTTCTAAATAGAAAACGATGCTCATCAATACTCGACAATAAATGAATGATCTTGAGCTCCTGAGCCTTCTCAGCTGACTTAAATAGCCGGGGGATCACGAGAGGTGATGTCAGGGTGACCCTGCCTCCTGGAGTTCCACCCACAAAGAACAAGGAACTGCAGAATGATTCAAGAGACAATACCTAAGTAACCAACAATAAATTAACAGAAATAACATCAAAATCTGAAAAACAATAATGCAAAGACAAGAAAAACAATGATAAAACACATAAATGTCGATAGTCCGCCCAGGGTGTGTTCTTCGCGAACAGACGGCCATCTGCTGTTGAGTTTCCTTTTTGCCGTGTTTTACCTCCCAGTCAACTCCAGAGTGACCTGTGCCTACGCATTTTCATTTTGCCTTCTCAGATTGTCCTGTTATCCTTTGACAGTATGCTGAGCAGACGATGCATTTCCGAAAGACAGAATTGGGATGGCTATTAAACTTCTGTACAAAGCTGAGTGAAACCGTGTTAATCGGCGATGCTAAATGTAATACTGGGATTAGGGGATCCTCCTAATGGTGCATTAAAGTGCTCGACTGTGTATGTGTTGGAGGCTTTTTAATAGGGGTGTTTGAGCTCATTTCAGGCTACACACTTGCCTTACATTTCCCAGTCAAACAAAGACGCTTCTCCATTTTTGTTTTGTCATTTTATCTCTGTAAAGACTTGGAGGTTTTTAATCCTACTTAAGCATGAAATGTCAGACTAAATTCTGCATTTCCAGCTTAGCTTTTGCTTAATAATAGAGTTAGTTATGATATTCTACTTGTCTTTGTTTTTAGGCATTAATACCAAAATATGGGAAAAAAAAATTATGACACATAAATCAACAATTGAACCTGCCAAATTATTCAAAACATTAAAAAAAAACTACAGACAAGTCAGAAAATGTCCGCATGGCATTACATTTATGTGCATTCTAGGACTTAGTTGAATATTATGAAAGTGGAGTATTTTTAATGTTTTCATTTACTTAATCAAACAACTAATTATCCCCAAGGCCAGGCAGTTTGGTGTAGTGGTGAAGGCTTTGGACTTCAAACCCTGAGGATGTGGGTTTGAAATCCCACTGCTGACACCAGTTTGTGACCCTGCGCAAGTTACTTCACCTGCCTACTGGAACCAATTGTATCTCAAATGTTGAAAGTCACCTTGAATAAAGGTGTCAGCTGAAATGTGTTCATGGAAATGTACCTTTTTGTTTGTGACAATTTTTTTGTAAATGTGTGGCGATATTTAAAAAAACAAACAAACAAAATAACAGCAATAATAGAATATACTTAGGATATGTCAATAATTATCTGCATGGCTGTGCTCATATTGTCTGGATTGGCTGTCCCTGTGCACATGTGGAAACCGAGTGTGTCTGTGGTTGCAGTGGTAAAGCTTCAACTTTTATTTTCTAGGAGTAATGTGACCGCTGCACTCTCCATTTGCGCCAAAGAAGACTGGCAAGCAGTGATCTGCCTTTAATGGGCTGAAGGTATAGCATGGGCCAAAATCCAAAAAAAGGTTTTCTACACAACAGGGAGATGAAGTTTTACCATGGCAGAGTGTTTAAAAAAAGATGGAGAAGATTAAAAAATGGACAGACAAGCGATAAGCCCAAAGAAAGAGATGGACACCCATCTACATCCACTACCAGCGACAAAATTGAGCAAGTCCATGTCACGATTCTGACAAACTGACAAGGATTTAGTCCCCTGCTTCACCCTCAGACCATAATATGCTTGCAACTCTTCTTTGGTGCATATGGAGTGAGGAGCGGGCATGTTTAATCCTGGAAAACAACACGCTAAACTGATTGATCAAGGTCGAAACTTTATCACTGGGACCACAGACACACCCTGTTTCCACACGTGTACACGGAAAGCTGAAACCAAAAGAGAATGATCACAAAAGTGCTGATGATTATTGACTTGCCCTTGTAATTACATGCGTTAGTAGAGGAGGTAAAATGTACAGTATAGGTTTCAGTAGCATTTTACACATCATGCAGTTAAAAATGGAGCTTAAATGTGTAGCAGACGAAATCCCAGCTAAGATTCCCACCGTCAATAGGACAGTGATTTATTTATTTTTTAGGTGGGGATCCCAGGAATGCACCCCGGCCTTGGCCCGACTCACACACACTCCCTCACAGAGACATAAAAGCAGCTGATAATAAAACAGAAATAGAAATAGAAGACTGTATTAAACAATAATAAATTAAATATAACTACACACACTACAAGGATCCCACCCCAGTTCCCTTTACGGTGATATACAATAAATATGAATTCAACAATAACAAACCACTAACAAAAACCGCACACGATGAAGTCCTGAAAAATGGGAAATGATGAAGTGATGGAGGTGGACAGTCCAGAGATCAGCCTGCTGTACTGTATGTGAATGTAAACGTCAGTCCTACCGGTATTTCTGGATGAGATGATGACGTGTGAGGGGATCAGGATGACGACAAATCCTCAAACAGTCCTCATGCAGCAGGAAGACACCAGACAACAACAACAACAACAACATTTATTTATATAGCACATTTTCATACAAAAAAATGTAGCTCAAAGTGCTTTACAAAATGAAGAACAGAAAAATAGAAGACACAATAAAAAATAAACATAAGTCAACATTCTTTATTATTTAAGTTCTGAGGGCCGGGGGGGACATAAAACACAAAAAAAAAAAAAAAAACAAACTCCAAAAGCTGGAGGAAAAAAAAAAAAAATCTGTAGGGATTCCAGACCAAGAGACCGCCCAGTCCCCTCTGGTCAATCTACCTAACATAAATCAAACAGTCCTCTTTGTATTTAGGGTTCTCATGGAAGGACTTGATGATGATGGTCACGTAGACTTCTGGCTTTCAGTCTATCAATGTTGGAGCTTCATGATGCTTTGGGTAGGTGGTGGTGGCGCAGGCCGCCACCACAAAGAAACCGGAAAAAGAAACAGAAGAGAGAGTAGGGGTCAGTACGGATTTTGGAGCCACTATGATGAATTGAACATACAGAGTATCAGGATTAAGTTAAAGTGAAGTTATAAAAAGGCCATGTTAAAGTACAGTCCGTACACCCAAAACAGGAGACGATCCAGGACAAAACAAGAATCCACAGGTAGCCAAACGGGAAGACAAACAAACAGGCAACTCCAGACACGAAACACAAAAGACTTCTCCTTTCTCTGTAGAACTGGCCTCCTTTTAAATCTCGCGCCAGCAACCCCTGCACCCTGAGCAGATGACCAATCAGAACTACTGCAGGGCCTGCTGGGAGTTGAAGTTTCTTTACCCACTAGCGCTGCTACAAATGGTCCTGTAGTGGCATGTGATGGCCCGGGTTGGCTGCAGCTACCATCACTTCCTTTAACTGCGGGGCCATTGATAGCCCTGTATGATGATGAGCCAACCAATGAGGACATGTAACAAGCAGAGGCAGTGAAAAGTGCAAATGTATGTCAATTCTAAGTAAAGTTTGTGTTTCTTCCAATAAATAATCAGATAAAGGAAGTGCTGAAGTGGTGGCCAATAAACAGCAATAAATGATCCATAAGTAAAACGAGTTTAAAATCACCGGAAGAAGTCATCCTTTTAAATGTAACACAAGCCACCGTCCTTCCAGTTTAAAATTGCCATCTCCTCTGCGTACCCTTTGGGATCCCTGAAGCGAGAGGAGACATGAGCTGACAGGTGCAGTCATCCGTTATTTCTGGCTCGGGTTCTTGCCACCATTCTGGGCATTCAGCAGAGCACCCCGGGAGCGCTGCCCCTCACTCCCACCACCCTCTCAGAGTGGCCTACACCTTGTATACTCAGCAGGACTGATCTTGCCCCATTTACATAAAATAGTAAAGGTTGTGTCTGTCTATGTGATTACTTGCGATCCACTGGGTCTGGAAACTCGTTCCAAAAAAAAAAAAAAGAATTGGCTAAGGGTCTTGGGTGTCCTAGCGAGCAGATGCAGGAGACCAGGGGTGACGTGTAGTAATAAAGTTTTCCCTGAAATTCACTTCCTGCTATTAGACTTGACAAATGTTATGAAATGGTGTGAGGCCTCCAAAATTAAACCAAAAAGAAAGCCAGGATCATCACTAACCTGTCTGGAAGAGGCTCACCTATACTCAGCCAAGCCCCAAAAACTACCTGCAGGCTCCTTATGGAGTAGGCCTCCAAAATGCAATGCTAGCAAAACAACTGCAAATATACAACAATATAACCAAAGCTCCCACAAGAGGAGGGTTTACTGCAAAACACTGGTTCATGAACATACGAGGTGTGGCAGAAAAGTAATGAGACTGGCAACACTACAAGCGATCTGGCAACGCTGCGCTGTTGTCCTTGATGGAGCACGTGTATCAGTACCCTTCCATAGCTCAGTGCGAGTTTCAACTCCTTCCGTTAACTACGTGATTTTTGTGACTGATATTAGCGAAGTTGTGTTTTTGGTTGTGCGTCACGCAAAATGGAACAGCGGAATTTGGAGCAATGTTGTGCCATTAAATTTTGTGTTAAGCTTGGAGAATCGGCAAGTGTGACGTCCTTGAAAGGCTCAGAAAAAGGGTCATTCGCGTGAGACCAGACATTGCAGACAAATGGATGCTCCATCATGACAACGCCCCATGTCACACTGCCCTCTCCATAACAGAATTTTTGACCTCAAAAGGCATTCCTGTGGTTCCTCAGCCCCCTTATTCACCTGACCTCAGTCCGTGTGACTTTTTCCTAAACTGAAAAATGTCCTCAAAGGACGTCATTTCGGGACTTTAGAAAACATCCAAAAGAGTGTAACGGACATGCTGAAGACCATACCGGTTGAAGACTTCCAGCGCTGCTACCAACAGTGGGAACAACGTCTCCATCGGTGTGTAGCTGCCCAAGGGAACTACTTTGAAGGGGATAACATTGATGTTTGAAAAAAATAAAAACTTTGGTAAATAAAAAATCAGTCTCATTACTTTTTTGCCACACCTCGTATAGTCCAACAAACAAACAAAATTAAGCAGAAATGTTTAATAGAGCATAAAAAAGGCAAAAGGTTTTACATAAAAAGGCAATCTGCAAAAAAACAATTCCAAGTACACAAGCCAAAAAAAAATGCAAGAAATAATCAAAAAACCAAACTTCCAAACAGAGAACAATGCTAATGAATACTCGACAATAAATGAATGATCTTTGGCTCCTGAGCCTTCTCAGCTGACTTAAATAGCCTTACGAGTGGTGATGTCAGGGTGGCCCTGCCTCCTGGAGTTCCACCCAAAAAGAACAAGGAAGACATAAGTACATAAGTAACCAACAATAAACTATATTAACAGAAATAACATACAAATATGAAAAACAATAATGCGAAGACAAGAAAAACAAAACCCATACATTTCTCGATAATCTGCCCAGGCTATGATCTTCGTGAACAGACTATCCATCTGCCGCCGAGTTTCTTTTTTGCCGTCTTTTACCTCCCAATCAACTCCTGAGTGCCCTGCGCCTATCTATACATTTTCATTTTGCCTTCCCATATTGTGCTGTTAGCCTTGACAGTACGCTGAGCAGACGATGCATTTACAAGAGACAGAATTGTCAGCAGACGTGATACACGCTGATTAAGGAAAAAATATTTGGCTATTAAGATAAAGGGTGATGGACTAGAGCCTGGTCTGGGGATTGTAACTGTCTGGTGCCCAGTGCTTACTGGGATAGGCTTTTGCTTCCCTGTTACTCTGCTCAGATTAAGCAAATTCAAAAATGGATGCACAGATGGATGGATTTCTGCCTTTTTTTTTAAACAAATTCACTTTTACTGAATGTGAATGCTTGGATCCTGTTGTCCAGTAGTAGGCAAGGCAGATAATGAAGATGAACAAATGCGCAGCACTTTGTGGCAACTAGAAATCCTTCCAAGAACGGCTTCTCAGCCTGAGAGATCACACCAAGCTTCCTGGTATAATTCCTAAAAATAGCAGATGTGTCTTTCCTGTCAGCACAGTGGAAGTTGCAAGTGTGCGATTATATGACTTGCTGTCATTGTCATTGTGTCATCAATTTTTAAAAATAGTCCGCTGATCAGAGATTTGATTCCATTTAATGGGGAACGAGTGTCTCTTTGACTAACCAGCTAACGTCAAGGGTGCATCAAGCTGTGGGAAGTGATGTCTTAGAGGGTCTTCTGAGCTGCAGGTGGGGCTTTCTGTGTTCTTCTTACAAATGGATGGTAAAACTCATTTCGTACTGAGCCTTTTCTTTCCCTGCAGTGTGTGGTCATACAGACTCCATGGTACCACATTGCTTTGCCTGATAGCCAGAAATGAAGAATTCTTTGAAATCCATCCGAGTGGCATCTAGTACAGGGCTGCATCATTCTTGGGCACAGTGAAGACCAGGGTAGGTGAGTCCATGTGAGCCTGAATTGAATGTACAATTACGAGATCACACTTTGCAGAGCCAGTCCTAGAAGTGCAGCTGTGGTCAATATTATCGACACCCTTGCATTTTTGGCCTCAGGCACAAAATCACGTCAGGAATAATTGCAAACACACCAGTTTTTGTAGTAGTAGTACTAGTTTTATTTATATAGCGCCCTTCACAGACAAAAGGTCACAGAGCGCTGAACAGCAAATCCAGTACAAATACAAACAGTTAAAACGAAACATGAACAAAAACAATAAATAAACAAACTGGAACTATTCAGCACTGATTAAAAGCTTGTTTAAAAAGAAATGTTTTAGTTGTTTTTTTAAAAGAATCAACAGACTCTACTCCACGCAGACCACAAGGCAGGCTACTCCATAGTCTCGGTGCCACAGACTGAAAGGCACAATCCCCACGGGTTCTTAGCCAAGTGCGTGGGCCAACGAGAAGGCCCTGTTGCCCAGATCTTAGAGTCTGGCAAGCTGTGTGGCGTTGGAGCAGACTGGTTAGGTACTCAGGGGCCTATCCATGCAAAGCTCTGAAAGTAAACACCAAAACTTTAAAATGAATTCTATAAAACACTGGGAGCCAGTGCAGCGTGTGCAGAATGGGGGTGATATGATCACGAGATAGGAGCCTGGCAGCTGCATTTTGAACTAACAGAAGGCATGAGAGAGAGAGGACTTGTTCAAACCTGTGAAGAGAGCATCACAGTAATCAAGCTGTGAGGAAATAACAGAATGAACAATCATCTCCAATTCTGATTTTGAAACAACATTTCTTAGTTTTGAGAGATTTCTTAAATGAAAGAAGCACGAGTGGCTAACTGACCTTACATATTCATCAAGCATCAGGGACTGGTCAAAAATAACCCCAAGGTTACGTAGACTCGACTTAATAACAGAAGAGACAGAAGATCATTTTAAACTGATCTCAGAATGAAGAAGAGGAGGAGCAACAATTAGTACCTCAGTCTGTCCTGAATTCAACTGCAGGCAATTACTACTGAGCCAGTCGTTAACCTGAGACAGACAATCAACCAATGTGACCAAAGTATTAATTTGGTTAGGATCAAATCAAAAATAAAGCTGTATATCATCTGCATATAGATGATACAAGATGTCCTTGAAAGAGTTAAGAATCTGTGATAGAGGAAGAATATATAAAGAGAAAAATCCAGGTCCAAGAACCGAGCCCTGTGGCACTCCACATGTCAGATGAAAAGCCAGCCACACCGACTGAGAAACTCCTATTTGACAAATAAGAGGAGAACCAGTTTGTTGTCCATAATATTTAAATAGAAGACATACAACAAAGCTATGGCTGCTCAACGTACATCTGGAAATTGTTAATCTCACCTGGACAGTTGGAAACACAAACCCCACCCATAACCCTTGTCCATGATGACGGCCTTCAAACATTTCACGTAGCTACTTGATAGCTTCTTGCATTGTTATGCTATTCGTTTCTCTCTTTCTTCGGTTGAAATTTGTTCTCATTCTTGAATGTTTGCAAGATTCATTTTCTCAATTGCAGATTTCCCATCTCCAAACGTTTATAATCAGACTGATGTCAGGGTTCATTGCTGCCCGGCTTACCACTGTCAGTTTTGTGGGGTTTTTTTTTTTTTTGTCGTTTTTTGGGTTCCTATCCACATGGAGGACCTCAGATCTTCAACCCACACCTTGTTCTCTCACACTGGGTAGCACACGCTACTCTAAAATGACGTGGTAATCTGACAATTCCCTTTCATAATGTTATGTTTTTGAATTTTATTTCTTCTGGTAAATGTCTTGTGTGCCTTGAGGGCACCACAGCTTCTTCCAGTTGCCGGGGTAACCTTTCCTGTTGTTGGGGGAGCGTGGTGCCTCAGTGTGTCACCTGCTGGAAATTTTGGTGGTGGGTTTAAAAACCGCCCACTTTGCCGTGACTTTATCTGAGCTGCAGATTAAAAAAAACACAAAGCCTTTGCTGAACCTGTCGTGTTCATTTTGTGTTTTTTGTGTTCGTGACTTTTGCTTTGTCCCTTTGACCTTGGTTTACATTTTGCTCTTTGGTTTTGTTGTTTCGTTATGTATCGACCTCTTGGTTTTGACCCGTTTCCTTTTTATATCTCTCTCCTGGTTTGCCCTTTATAAACCTCGTTGGTTTTCTGACACAACACATAAGTTCAAAATGTTCAGCACCAGAAGCAGCAACTCCGTCCCACAACATTATGTATTTAATTGGATGGAATTTGTGCTGCTCTGCATTGTCAAAGAGCTCTACTTTGGTGTTGTTGATCCACAAGACATTTTCCTAGAAGGATTTTGGCTTCTTTGGGTAGGTTTGGATAAAGATCAGCTGTTTAAGTTTGTTGGGACCAAAATGGTCCTTCTCGCTTTAGTGTGCAGGTTAAGGTGTGGCACACCAGGGGCCTCATGTATAACGCCGTGCGTAGAACTCCCACTATAACATGGCATAAGCACAAAAGCGGGAATGTGCGTATGCACAGAAAAATCCAGATGCAGGAATCTGTGCGTATGCAAACTTCCACGTTCTTCCGCTACATAAATACCGGTCAGCGTGAAAAGTCACGCTTGTGCACACGCCTGCTGTCCTGCCCCGTCTCCTCCCAGAATTACACCTCTTTGAATATGTAAATCAATATAAATAACCCTTAAGCTCAGTGTTCTGTGAAAAGACAATGGCAAAACCACGAGGAAAATAGAACAACTTCCGCAAATACCAAGTGGAGGCAAAGAAAAATGTACTATTTGTTGGTTTAAACAGTGGAATAAACAAGAAAAGGAAGCTGATCGAGTGACATAGCGTGTCAGAGAAACTCGAAAGCTCACGTTCACAAAGTCACACGGTGACTGAAATAAAAAAGAAGTTGTCAGATATCAAAGTCGCCGTGAAAAGGCAAGTCGTAGCCCTCCGTCTGAGTGTCATATGAAAGCTTATTAGGGTACAGAGAAAAAAAAAAGGCACACATTGGGGAAAAAAGCATGAAATGTCAACTTTAATCTCGAAATTTCCACTTTAATCACGTAGTTTATTTTGTCATTAAAGTAGAACATCATAACCTTCATCTTAAAATCATTTAATTTACTAGTTTCTCAAATCCCATTGTAACTAAAGTAGCACGTTAAATGCTTTGTTTTGTATTTGATCTTCAATTTGCTCTATGTGTGTGAATCACTACGTGCTTCTTAAACCAGCTTTCTCTTTCTCCGACAGGACACAGAATCCATTACATTCATAATATTACAGCTCTCTGAATAACTAAAATACTGAGATGTATTTTAATGATGATAGGAGTTAAAGCACGCTATTAAGCATTGGAACACGGTGGCGCAGTGATTGTGCGCAACCTTCGATGAAATAATTTATTGTAGCAGTACTGTCTCTTTCAAACGTACTAACCTCCAATTCCTGTCCTTCCTTTTCTTTCTCCAAGTAACCGATTGCCACACAGTCAGCTCTGTAATAGATGTTAAGCCATCTGTAAGCTTCAAAACTCCTAAGGAACATTGAAATATCTTCATAGTACGTGTTTAATTATTCTATCCTTCATGCCAGTCCCAGTGAAGCATACAGTGCGAGACAGGAACAATCCATGAACGGAGCGCCAGATCCTTGCTAGCGTAGTGACACCGTGTCCTTTAATTATTAACAATATAGATTATTTAAATGAAGTTCAAGTTTTATCTGTGTACTATAATAAATATATTTTGCTGCATTTCATCTTAAAAATGATATCATCATCATATGTAAATACGTGCTTTATAAAGTGGCTCAGGTTGTGTAATAATATAACTGTAGTGCAAGTTTACAGTGAGGTGATTGTACTAATAAGTCCTAACAGTTCTACAAGGAGAGCTTGATGGACTGATTGAGTGCATTTAGAGCTCTTGGGATTAAACTCTTTCTGAACCGCGAGGTCCGTACAGGAAAGGTTTGAAGTGTTTGCTGTGTGAGAAGCAGTTCAAATAGGAAGTATGGCTGAGGCAGCATGTGCTTGATGCTGTATACCGATAATTCTCTTTCCGATCAGCTGCTCCAAGTCGTGCAGTGAGAGTAATATGGAAAAAGATGATCTGCTGTGGCAACCCTAACGGGAGCAGTTGAAAGAAGAAGAAGGTGCAGTGGGAGTAACAACGCTAAAGCAGCTATGGTATTTAGAATAGTTTGACCATTCTGTGGACCATTATATTGTTACTGGTTAATTACAATCAGATGCATTAAACTAATAAACAATATGAGGTGAATTTCAGTGTATTTATAAAGCCGCATCAGGGATGTGAATCTGAAAAAGAAAGATGAACCACACAGGAACAGTAGCACTGCTTTGACGCTGGGTGCTGCCAGTCTGTAAAACCGAGCGGAGAACTTGCGTACGACAGGGTATGAGCTACCGCGGAAATGTGTGTGGCTTTACGCCAAGTTTAGGTTTTATACATCACGATTTGAACGTGGAAACAGGAGTACGCAACATTTCTGTGCATACGCACCATTTATACATGAGGCCCCAGGAAAAAGCCAAATTTTTAAATGGTGCTTTACCAGCAGTTTGGGACATTCAGTACCAGAAATAAAAGTTAACTTTGCACTTAAAGTCCACCCCAGTCCCCCAACCCCTATCATGTGGGAAGTGGTGCAAAGTGCGACAGACAAGTGCTGGGGGGTTTGGAGTTATCCGTTATTAATTTGGAACTGTTTTGGTATCCTTACTGGGGTCTGAAAGCTGGTATCAAAATTTTAGTACCATTGCAACAATAGTGCAGAATGACTACAAATATTCATCTCTTAGAAGTCTTCACATTTTATTTTTGCACATTTCATTTAGCTTTTTGACACTGATCGACAGAAAGACTCTTTAATGTCAGTAAAAAAAACAGATCACTGCAAAGTGATCAAAATGAATTACAAATATAAAACTAATTGATAGCATTCATGACTTGTAATATGACAACCCTCTGTCTTCAGTGGTGGAGTCCATTGGTTTTAAAAGCCCATCATTAGTTCAGTGGAGGTCTTTCTTGTCTGGGGTTTCCACCGATTGTATCTGGAGGGTCCAGCTTCTGGGTGGCCCAACCTACACAATGAAGACAAAAGAAGATACCAAGCAACTCTGTGAAAATCTCATATCAGGTGATATGGACAAGAAAACATCCAAGTCACTGAATATCCAGTTAAATCAATCCTATAGAAATGGAAAGAGTGTGACAAAGCTGTACATCTGCTAGAGCAGGCCATCGACAAAAACTGATGATGATGAGTGAGGGATGCCATCAAGAGACCTCTGAGAACTCTGAAGGAGTGACAAGCTCCAGTGGTTGAGACTGAGCAGACAATAATGGAGCCCGGGAGTTTCTCCAGTTGTACCTTTATGGGAAAGGTGTGGTGCAGGGTGACTCTCCTGATTCAGTGACCAATCCTGTACGGCCTGTACATATTTAGTCAGGTCATCAATTACCTTCATGAGTCTCAGAAACCTCAGAACTTGGGGCTTTTGGGTGTATGGGTTTGGCTCCTGGAATGGTATTTGCCTGTTTGGGCACCGTCATGAATCCAAAGACCTCAAAAGTCCAGAGTAGACTACTAGGCTGATTTGCCGTGCACTGGACGGTGGGAGGTGCCCTCTTGTTATGTCTGGATCTCAATGGAAGTCTGGATGGAAGATGTGGTGCCAGTGTTTTTTTTAGTGAAGAAAAATCTGCCATATTCGATAAGCCAACTCCTGAGGCTTGGAAAAGTATCTGCCTTCTGCCAACTGTGAATGTTCTACTGGGACTACAAAGGGTTTTCCAAACAGATGTGTAGCCAGCTGTGTTCTGAACCCCTGATCAGGTGACCCCATCGGTGAGGACAGTTATAATGGGAGTAACATGCATGTTCAGCAACCCATGTGGAAGAAGTGTGAGCAGATGGCCCACAGCTTTTATTTTATTTTTTTTTTCTTTTATTCCCGGTGGTTATTCGTATGTGGGAAGTGAGGTATAATTTCATTAGCGCATGTTTGTCTGAACTCCCAGACGCCTTCTTGTGGTTAAAGCAGCAGGACAGCTCTGCATTGTTTAGAGGCCTGAAACTTGTAAATTGCTTCAAACCAGGAAGTTGGTTATCAAGTGATGTGTGAAAGGAAGATTCCTAAAGACCACGGATATCATTTGGCCATGTTCATACTTACATGTTTACTGCAGCGGCATCATGGAGGTCACCTACAGCTAGTGATGAGACAGAGAGACCACAATTTACACTGCAGCGAGTTTTAATTTGTAACAATCGCCCGATACGGGACGCGATTATTACACTTCACCACCCGAGAGGGAAGTGGACGATGTTTGAAGGATATAATAGCATTAAAATATTTGGTCCTCGGCCCATCTTCTCCCCTATACACACAACCCCCCAATACTTGAAAGAAATCAGATTGATACAATCACATGCCCGGTGACCGAGTGCTCATTAGTGATCCCTTTTCCCCAGCCTCCCTACTCCCAGCGGCCAAATCTTAATCCCCAGTTTGAAACACACATAAATAAAAAAGATCTCAAAATGAGAGAGATTAAACATTGTCCGTGAAACGGCGAAGAATCCTGTAGTACAGTTCTTACTATATGATGGAGGAAAAAAAAAACAGTCCTCAGGCGGAAATGGCTTACTGGCTGGCTATCCCGAAGAACTTAGACACGAGTCCGACTCACCAACGGGAGCACCCGGAGAACCTCCGGTCCATATACCACAACCTCTGGCCTCTTCTCAGGGATTTGCCTCACTGTTTCAACTTTGGGGTGACCACCCACAAATAGCAAACATCCCAGGGTGAAGTCTGATCATTTAGTGTAGATATCCACGCTCCTTGCCTTCTGCTTTCACCTCCTCCTCCTCGATCCAACATTCCCCTTAAAAAGAAAAGTTTCCCTCTGAAACATCCTTTTCCTGCTTAGCAACATAACTCCAGCAACTGGCAGCTGGAAACCTTACCGGATGGGGTCCTCCAAGAACTTGGTTGTCCACAATTGTGCCTGAAGAGATCTTTCTTAGACACCCTCCCAGCCATATAATAGAGTGATGGCCAGTCCAGAAAGCCAACCCGCTTGTCGTGTTATGTAGCCTTACTACAACCTTGCACAAAATGTTGTCAGTCTTTGGTGGTTCAGTATCAGCAAAATTCAGAAGATTGCCACAAGAAGAAACGGTGTTTAGTGCTTGCATGGGAACCTTCCCAGGCACCCTTGCAAGTGATATGACCATCCCTACCCAAGCCAATCCAATATGCCAGTCAACAAGGGTGAAGTGTAAATGCCCACTCAGTCCTTCAGTGGTGTGTCACATAATGCCTCCTTTGTTAGAAATAAAGGCAGAAATGGTTTCAAACAGGGATCAGAACATGAAATCAAAATGTAAAGTGAGTGAAAGTTCATACCCGAAGTCAATCCTATTGTTTAGCAAAGCCCAATCAGAAACCAAAAAGCATAGGCGAGGAAAAAAAAGTCAAAATGAGTATAAAGCAAAACACACCACATGAAACTTGAATGCGTTTTTCACCAATTTTTGTAACACAATAGTTTTTTCAAAATCCATAAGAGAAGTAGAATTTCATCTGTTATTCCGGATCAACTAGTATGTTGCCCACTACTACAGCATGTCGTATGCACTGCGCGTCTGTGCGGTGATGTAAAAGGGAAGTCACAAAACTGAACTGATTTCACTGGTGTGTTGTGGATAGTGATGAGCAAAACAGCAGAGATTCAAATCACATGAAGTTTTGATATTTGCAATCATGAAGCTCGCTAAAAAGAGGACAAAATAATATGAAGCAAGAAAAATAAATCACAGGAAAGTAGTGAACAGAAAGCATAGTCGATCATTTGGCTTTAAAGGTTTCTGTTACCGTGAGATATGAAATTCGGGTATAAACCTGCATCTGATCCTGCACTGTCAAACTGTCTGAAAGAGTGTATTCTCTTTAATTGAATCATCTCTAAATAGCGAAAACAAAGCCCAATCGCTCACAACATGTTTAATTTGCTCTTCATTTTCACAAAAAAATATACAAAATACAGTACAGGTAAAATTCTGTTACAACGAAATTTTCATTACAGCAAAGTATTTTTATGGTCCCGACAGTTTCCTCATATGTCACGACTCTATAGAAATCTCATTACTATGAAATACATTCGCAGATACTTTCATTACAACGAAGTGACCTTGAAATGCCTGAATGGATCATCCACAGAGCAGTTAGTTCTGTGGTCGTAGCTCAGTTGTGCACAACGATCCCCAAACAGAAACATTGTAAAAAAAAAAAAATTATTTCTTTCTTCGAACTTTCCTTGTACTGTTTTTTTGCTGTTTTTGTTTTCGGTGGTTTTCAATGATACCTTTTTGCTTATCGCTCATCAACATTTGAAAAACATCCTTTGGAATGTAACTCATTGTCACCTTCCTATAGAAATGGCAGACATGAAAAAACGACAACAGTTCATATTAGAAAAAAAAAAGTACATTTTTGCAGCTCTCGATTGCGGCAAAAAGAAAAAAGACGCTGCCAGTGAATTCGGAATTTCGCAATCGACACTGTCAACTTTCTTGAAAGACCGAGCGAAAAAAGAAGAAAAATTTCGGGTTGCAAACGTATGCGAACTGCTGCATTTGAAGACGTCGAAAAAGCCGTTTTTATGTGGTTCAGTGATGCTCGTTCTAGAAACATTCCTATTAATGCAGTACTTGTTCAAGAAAATGTGAGGTTTCTAAACTCTCATGGGACTTCCACCAACTGGACAACATGCTAAAGAGCGTCCCGAAGTGCGATCACCGCATCTGTGGAAGACTGTTTATCTGTTGCCAGAGCAAAAACGGGCTCACAGCTGTGGGGCGGCTCTTCACCGAAGCAAACAGAAAAGACCTCGATGGGTGATCCAAGGAACATTGTAAATGCAGGGCACAGGATTATTTGACCACTAATCTGGTCACAACCCTGCCTGATTGCTGTGCCTGTTTATAGGAGAGCCGCAGATCACACTACAATAAATAACCCTGCTGTTCCTGTTTCAAGCTGAATAACAGCTGGTTTTGCTAAAGTACTGAGACTCAGCTTCGTGTTTTGGGATGTAAGACAGGGACTTATAGTGTGACCCCGATCTTTTAGGATTTGCCTCTGTGGCACTTTGCTGTGGCGCTATGAGAATTTCCCCTTGGGATTAATAAAGTATCTATCTAATCTAATCTGTCTAATCTATGAGCCTGGTGTTGCCCTGCCTCGTCATCACACAAACATTCTTACACAGACGCAGCATTCGCACTTCAGGACACACTTCAGAATGTCGTTACCGTTGGGTGGGGAGTGTTCGAGTGCAAGCATTTCCCTGAAAAGTAATTCACTTGAATGCACTCTTAAGTGGGAAGGAAAAATATCAAAACTCCGAGCTCCAAATACTTCGATAGAATGTGAACGCAGCATATCCAGACAAGCGGGAGGTCATGACCTGTGATGTCACTGAATAGAGGACACACAGCAAAATGTGATTTTCTTTTGGTGAATTAGTGTTTTAAAGGCAGTGTTTCTCTGCCTAGATGGTCCCGTGGCCTAGTTTTGTGTTTTCAAGTTAATTAACAATTCTCTACCTTCAGTTGCAGGCCTTTCCCATTGTTTAAATGGGCACAATTGGAAGAGCGACTGAAAAAGGAGGGCTTGGGGGTGGGTGTTGTGCCCCCTCAGTGAAACCAGCATAATTGAATAAGTTTGAGATCCCCCTTGGTGAAACAAGCGTGATTTTTAGAGTGGAAAAGGAAGAAATGGATTGCACAATTGTGGGGGAAAAAAAGGCTTAGTTAGTGGGGGAACGTGTCGCATAGCATTTAAGACCACTCTTGGCCCATCACTAACCACCTGCAAACCAATGACAGCAAATCCCAACCCAAAAGTGGGCCGTGACTTAGTGGTGGAGAAGCAGTCCCTTAAAGGTAATGTCTTTGTTTTTGATGTGGACAATAAGTGGCTTCACAGGCTTCAACCACAGACTATAACCTTTAGGTCAAGTGGTGCCCTCTTAGAATAATGATGTACTGTATGTCCTTGGCATCTCTCTCTGGCAGCACCAATGACACCTAGCAGGGCTGCCCAGTGGGTCTAGAGGTTATCCTGTGGGTGTGCACATGGGTGATGCTGCCACCACCCCATTGGAGGGAGAGTATTCAGCCCCCGTCCTTCCATTTCATAAACTCGTCCTGGGCATTAACTCAACTCATCTTTTTCTTTTCCATTACAGGTATAACGGTGAATGGGATTTAGGCAGGGAAGCACTGGAAGACATCATCTACAGAGCACAGCTGGAGCTTTACTCCCAGCCTCTTCTGGTGAGTGTAGTGAGGCTCATCCTCCACTTGGTGTGGACAATGGGGTCAACAGAGTTGGAGATCCATCATGGGAAGAGCGCGTCTGACAGGCTGGTGCTCCCCGCATCCTCTCCTCTTTGATGTGCTTTCACACTTCTTATTTCTGATTCATCCTTATTCTGTTCCAGTTGTCTTTTTTTGTCTTTTATTTACTTTTGGCTGAGAAAATCTTTTTGTTTTCCTGGAAAAAGGAGATCACATAATTTCTGATACAATGGAATTCAATAGCAACCCTGCTTGAATTACAGCAAACAATACCGAAACAACCATGAAAAAGTAACATGGTAACTAGTCAAATGTCCCAAATGTGTAGTTTGGCCAAAACATTGTTAAATAAACCAATTCCAAACAGTGCTGTCATGCAGGACAGAGAAGTACATTCAGGTGGCATCAACCTGACTCCTCCTGCCTTCATTCATTGGTCAGCCCTGCCTAGTTAAAGCTCATTTATTGGCTATCATGGCTCCTTGCATTATATCAGCCCTGCTGAGCGCTGCCTGAGCAAGGTTTTCTGCGATGTTTGCTCTGAGGATGTTGATGGAGATGTAGAGAGAAGGCCAGAAGGAGTTGCATTGTGTTTTTTGTGGACCTGGAGAAAGCAAATGACAGGGTGACTGAGAGGAGCTGTGGTATTGTAGATGGAAGTCGGGAGTGGCAGAGAAGTACGTAAGATTGGTACAGGATATGAAGTGTGCCAGTGGTGAGGTCTGCGGTAGGAGTGACAGCAGTGGGATTACATCAGGGATCGGCTCTGAGCCCTTTCTTATTTGCAGTGGTGATGGACAGGTTGACAGACGAGATTAGACAGGAGTCCCCGTGGACTATGATGTTTGCTGATGACATTGAGATCTGTAGAGAGAGTAGGGAGCAGGTTGAGGAGACCCTGGAGAAGTGGAGATATGAGAGGAGAGGAATGAAGGTCAGTAGGAACAAAACAGAATACATGTGTGTGAATGAGAGGGAGGTCAGTGGAGTGGTGAGGATGAGGGGAGTAGAGTTGATGAAGGTGGATGAGTTTAAATACTTGGGATCAACAGTACAGAGTAAGGAGGAGTGTGGAAGAGAAGTGAAGAAGAGAGTGCAGGCAGGGTGGAGAAGAGTGACAGGAGTGATTTGTGACAGACGGATATCAGCAAGAGTGAAAGGGAAGGTCTACAGGACGGTAGTGAGACCAGCTATGTTATATGGGTTGGAGACGGTGGCAGAGTTAAAGATGTTAAGATTTGCATTGGGTGTGACGAGGATGGACAGGATTAGAAATCAGGACATTAGAGGGTCAGCTCAGGTGGGATGGTTGGGAGACAAAGTCAGAGAGGTGAGATTGCGTTGGTTTGGGCATGTGCAGAGGAGAGATGAGGGGTATATTGGGAGAAGGATGCTAAGGAAAGAACTGCCAGGTCAGTGGTGAAGAGGAAGGTCTAAAAGGAAGTTTATGGATGTGGTGAGAGAGGACATGCAGGTGATGGGTGTGACAGAGCGAAATGTAGAGGACATGAAGATAAGGAAGAAGATGATCTGCTGTGGCAACCCCTAACGGGAGCAGCCGAAAGAAGAAGAAGAATTAATTTGAAAAACTTTGAATTTCTCTCTGAGGACAAAGAAAGCATCCATCTGTCCATCCATCCAGCTGTGGTTAAAAGTTAAAGAAAAGCAAGTGAAAACACGGCCAGGTGGACAGTAGGCCTGTCAGTTTAGTGAAAAACCTGCAAGAGATACGGTTGTGGCTTAATGGCTAATGAATGGGGTCAGAAGTGGTAGGTGGGAATTTATTTTTTTTCCAATTCAGAAGCTTGATGTCTGGTTGAATGTGCTTCTCTCTTGTGCACAACAGCGCTGACACCTGTGTTTGGGACCTTAGTGATCATGCAACTGGATGCCTGATTGTTAAGGTTCACACTGAAATGCAACCAAAATAAATGGGCATGACCAGGAGAAGAGTCGTAAAACAAGTAAGGAATTGTAACCAGAAGGTGATTACAAAAATTTTACCGTAACCCAGAAATTGTATTAGAATACAAAGTATATAAAAAAAAAATACAAAAATGTGAAAGAAAAGTCAGAAACCAAGGGACCATTAGAATGTATACTTCTGTCACGGTGAGGACATAATTCTTGAAACTTAGACGCATGATTGCTACCACGTTACAAAGCAGAGGAAACTGAAGGTGAGGAATGAAATTAATGAACCATTTCAAAAATAAATAATATACCGTATATCCTCTCGTTTAAGTTCTCCCATGGATAAGTTGGGACTGATTTTACCGTTTAATTTCCGCTATTTTATATTATGTCGGTCGTATAAGTCTAATTCGGAAAACTCACACTATTGGTCCAAGAGATTTACGATATGCTAATGCCCACCTGAGAGAAGAACCACGGAGCACACAGCCTTTTTTTTTCTATGCAGAGTTAAAGATGCTAAGATTTGCATTGGGTGTGGCGAGAATGGATAGGATTAGAATTGAGGACATTAGAGGGTCAGCTCAGATCAAGTTGGACGGTTGGGAGACAAAGTCAGAGAGGCGAGATTGTGTTGGTTTGGACATGTGCAGAGGAGAGATGCTGGGTATATTGGGAGAAGGGTGCTAAGGATAGAGCTGCCAGGCAAGAGGAGAAGAGGAAGGTCTAAGAGGAGGTTTATGGATGTGGTGAGAGAGGACATGCAGGTGATGGGTGTGACAGAACAAGATGACGAGGACAGAAAGATGATCTGCTGTGGCGACCCCTAACGGGAACAGCCGAAAGAAGAAGAAGAAGATTATGTCTACGTGACTACACGGTAATACCCAAACTATTCAGAAGTGACGTTTGCACTGATTTGTGTTTTTTGTACCTCACACCCTCATACACCTTTATCGTAAGAGCATCCTTCATCTACGATGGAGCATTCAATCAGAAGAAAATATGAAGCTGGTTTTCAATTAAAAGTCGTTGAATTAGCGAAAGAAATTGGTGACTGCGTTGCTGTAACAAAATTTGATGTGTCTGAGAGACTGTTGTGAGATTGGAGGAGGCAAGAAGATATAAAAAAAAAAAAAAAGTGTTGTATTTTTGAATGGGTGTATAAGTTGGGGTCTGATTTTATGATCGATTTTTCAGGTTTTAAGACCCGACTTATACGGAAGTCTATACGGTGCATATGTAGACAAAAAAAAAATAAGGAAAAAATAAAAACATGAGCCTGTAAAAATCATGACACCATCGAAATGAAATGCAATGCTTTTCTCAGCCATCACTGCAAATAATGTAGGGTTAGAAACAGTAAATATCATTTTGGGTGAAATATTATTTAGACTAAAACATTGGGTTTTTTAGTAATGCCATTTACAGCAATTTTAGTTAAAACAAAATGACTAAAATCTACTTTATTTATCAAAACTGTTTTAGAGATAACTTTACTGATTGTTTTTTCGTAGTGCAGTTAGTTCCTCCTTCATCTCACGCATGTGTATATTTGACTAAATGTTGACTCCGAACTGCACGGGGTGATTAAGTGTGCCCTGTAATGGCCTGGCACCCTGTCCAGGGTTGGTTCCTACCTTGTGCCTAACACTGCTGGGCTAGGAGCTCCCTCCCCGTGTTCAAGAAAACAGCCCACCCAGGCCCACTAGTGAACACTTTGCTTAACCTCCTTAGCATTTTGAAACGAGCCAAAAACACAGAACTTTTTTTTTTAATAAGAAAAAATGTTATTACATGTAACAGAAACGTCAACTTCAATTCAGTATTAGAGGCATGTCGAGTGTCCACTGCTGTACTGATGCAGATGTAGTACGCGTACTTTGTGTAATTTGTTTTCAGTCACCAGCACACAGTCTGACATCACAGTACAGGCGAGTTTCTTTCCACACTTATATTTTTTTTTTTCCTGCTGATTGGAGATGAGAGAGTTGAGTGTCAGTACCTGACCCACCCGATCACCACTGACCTTTGGGTTATCGGAGCCTACCATGTTGCAAAAACATTAACAGTTGCTGCATTGTGAACACATCTGAGGTGGCTAACACCTTTCTTGTCCTTCCTCTTGATTGTAACCATTTTGCCTTTTTGCCACATGACTGAGTTAACTTGGCGTATCACAGCGGTTCAGTTGTACAGTGCCATATGCATCAGTTTCACTGTATCGGCATCTGATGACAAACACACATCATCATCTCCATCACTTGATTCAACAAATGGCTCATTTTCAGTTTGTCCTAAAACTGGCTTTGCAGCTTTTCATTTACGTGTCATTGTGTGTTTGAGGTAAAGGGTCTGCCCAACTCATAAATATTGATGACTTACCACAGAGTGGCAAAATGCAAAGAAATATTTATGATGCAGCATGATGTTATTTATTTTGCCCACTAGATGGCAGAATTGTACAACTGTTTTTTACTTTGAATTCCAAGCCCAGGAGCTGCTCTGAGTTAATGCCAAGGAGGTTAAGAGCTGTATTGAGTCATAAATGGGCTGGTGGTATTTGTATATCAAACAAACACAAAAATAAAAATTAGCATGTGAGACTTCAACTGTATAGACAAAGGATTTCAAAGTTGAATGTCTAATTGCACAATCCAAGTTGTCACATCCAGCACTGAGCCACATTGACCACGTAACTTAGTGACAGCTTTGTCCCTTCCATAATAAGCCTGCTCTTCAGACACTGGTGTGAATAACTGGATTTCTTATTTATTTTTTATTTTATTGTTATTGTTGATATTACAGTACATACAGTGGGTATAGAAAAGAATCCCCCCCCCCCTTTGAAAAAGTCAAATTTTTTTTGCTTTACAGCCTTAAATGAAAACAAACACAAAAAATATTTCTTCCCAGCTTTACTTACTCAATGCAACCTCTAACATCCAAGTGAACGTACAGTTCAAAAAAATATAAAAAATCAAAACCAAGACCTACTGCAATGAATAAGGGATCACCCCCCCCCGGGGGGGGTGGTGTGAGTAACTGGATTTCTTATTTATTTTTTATTATAGAGTATGTTGATTCTTCTCTTTCAGCTTTGCCCATCTAGACTGAGCCCACTCAATATTTGCCCCCCACTCGTCTTTACAGTTTAACTGTTCAACTTTGGTCACATTGGATGGTGAGCGTTGGTGGTCTGCTATCTTCAGATCTTTCCACAGATTTTCAGTGTGATTTAGGTCTGTGCTCTGACTGGCCACACCAGGACATTCCTTTTGTTCTCCTTCAGTCACCGTGTGGTCAATTTTGCTGTGTGCTTCGGGTCATTGTCTTGTTGAAAGGTGAGCATTCTGCCCATCTTCAACTTTCTGGCAGAGGGTAGCAGGTTTTCCTCCAGAATTTAATGGTATTTTGCCCCATCCATTTTTCCTTCTCCCCTAACGAGAGCCCCTGTCCCCCCCACGACAGATGCTGCCCCCTCCATGCTTTACTGTAGGTATGGTGTGTTGTGGATGGTGATCTGCATTGGTGGACCGTTTGGTGTTGAGGCCTAATAATTTGATTTTGACCTCCTCTGACCATAAGACCTTTTTCCACTTGACATCAGAATCTTCAAGGTGCATTCTGGGAAAGCTCAAACAAGCCTTTATGTGGCCTTTCTTGAGAAGTGCGACCCTCCCGAACAAGCCACAATGGTGGAGCGCTTGTCAAATTGTTGTCACCTGCACACCATTAATGACCACTCTGTGCCATCAAATCCTGTAACTCCTTCACAGTGGCCATTGGCCTCTCGGTAGCCTCTCTTACCAGTTTCCTCCTTGCTCTTCCATCCAGTTTGGAGGATCCAGGGAGGGTCCTAGTAGTACCAAACACTTCTTTATGATGGACTTTACTGAGCTCCTTGGGATTATAAAGCCTTTGAGATGTTTTGGTCTCCGTCTCCTGCCTTATGTCTGTCCACAACTCTACCCCTGAGATCTTCTGAAAGTGGCCTGCCACTCCTAGTCAGTTGTTTGCTGTCAGTTGCTCTACCAAGCAAGGGAATGAATTGACCAGGAACAGCTTCACTAATCACACTCATTACAACTGAGCACAGGGGGAAGGAAACCAGTAACCGCACTGGAAATGGTGGACAGTGACACCTGAGTGAGTTCAGAAGGGGAGGAGCCTTTATTAGTCTCATTATTTCTTGTTTTTAATTTTTTATAATTCTTCTGAACTGTAGCTGTGATTTCTTTCACTTGATGTTAGAGGTGGCATTGAGTAAGTAAAGCTGGGAAAAAATATTGGTTTGTGTGTTAAGGCTGTAAAGCAATAAAAAAAGGAAGTATTTCGAATGGGGGATTCTTTTCCATACTCACTGTGCCTCCTCCTTCACCTGTCTGAGGGAGACCTGCCAGTAAGAATATCACTGGACTATGTGGACATGACAAAGTGAAAACCTGAGAGTGGAGAGACCAAATACTCTTATTAATTATTGTTTGGCTGACTTGGATTTGTGATACAACTGGTTTTATTTCTTTTGTTTTTCCAATTGGAGCACAGGCTGGTGAAGTGAGTTGCTCAGGGCCACACTGTGTCAGTAGCGGGATTTGAACCCACAGCTTTAGAGGTAACCTAACCGTTATGCCTCAATGCCCTGCTTCACCGGACCTTTTAAAATTCCCCTCAGGGATTGATAAAGGACCTCAAATCAACTCAACATCAAAACACACTGCAGATGCCATTTTGTTTGCCCAGATCTTCCCAAGACGTTACACCTCATGTTGCTGTCCTAAACTCCCACTCTCATTCTTACAGGTGGCAAACGCCATGAAGAGCTCCCTCCCAGCTGATGCTCCTGATGGCTGCCAAGGGAGGAAGGTTCTTCAGGTGGAAGTGACCCCCACCGTGACTCGAATCTCCCGCACTGCCATAACTACTGCATCCATCCGACGGCACAGATGGAAGAGGGAAGGTAAGCGTGCCAGATGTCTGAAGGAGTGGATGAGTGCCTCTATTGCGTTTTCAGTGGCAGATAGTTTGACGTTTCATGCTCTGTGCACACAGTTGTCTTGACAGTGATCACTGAGTGGTTATTTATGTAAAAATGTAAAAGTCAATAATCATTTAAAAATGTGGGTCATCACTCGCATCTTCACAGCCTGTTTTCTGTTTCTGATAAATGGACGCCGATTTCTTTCATCTGCCCAGAGGCCTTGCTGATTTGTGTTTGTGGTGCATCAGCAGAAAACTGAGTTGTCATTTCTTCTTAGGAACAGCATCTTGTGTAAGCCTTGCAGTCGGGGGACCCTGTTTCTAACAGACCTCCAAATCTCCTGCCCAGACCAAAAAGCGCATCTGGTGTATTGTGGCTGTCCGTCTGACTGTCAGTCATGTAGTGCCTTTCAAGTCTTGTCTGTCTGTCATACAGTGCCTTTTACATGTATCTGTCTTTCAGTGTATTGGTGCCTTTCATGTGTGTCTGTGTTTCTGTCTGTCTGCTTCACATTTTTGTCTATCAATCTGTTAAGCACCAGGGAGCTTTATTAAAAAAATAAAACGATCTTCAGCCACTCAGAGGCCTTTCCCACCACAGGCAATTTAGTGTCCATTCGTCTTGGTTATTTCTAAAATGGTGATAACCCAAACCCACAAGTCATCTGAATTTCACACCAAATGACTTGCGTCTCCTGGCTGACCTCATAATTTGATTTATTTAATTTTTTTTTAGACTGCTTTTCTGAGTATTATAAAAATTAGGCTGCAGTGCTCCACTATGCCGAGTATTGCAGCATTTGAGGAAATGCACCTAGATAGATACTTTATTAATCTTAAGGGGAAATTCACATACTCCAGCAGCAGCATACTGATAAAGAATAATATTAAATTAAAGAGTAATAACAATGAAAGTATAACAAACAGACGATAACTTTGTATAATGTTAACGTTTACCCCCCCGAGTCGCATAGTGTGGGGTCTCCTCAGTCTGTCAGTGGAGCAGGACGGTGACAGCAGTCTGTCGCTGAAGCTGCTCCTCTGTCTGGAGATGATCCTGTTCAGTGGATTCTCCATGATTGACAGGAGCCTGCTCAGCGCCCGTCACTCTGCTACAGACGTCAAACTGTCCAGCTCTGTGCCTACAATAGAGCCTGCCTTCCTCACCAGTTTGTCCAGGTGTGAGGCGTCCTTCTTCTTTATGCTGCCTCCCTAGCACACCACAGCGTAGAAGAGGGCGCTCGCCACAACCGTCTGGTAGAACATCTGCAGCATCTTATTGCAGATGTTGAAGGACGCCAGCCTTCTAAGGAAGTATAGTCGGCTCTGTCCTGACTTGCACAGAGCATCAGTATTGGCAGTCCAGTCCAGTTTATCATCCAGCTGCACTCCCAGGTATTTATAGGTCTGCACCCTCTGCACAGTCACCTCTGATAATCACGGGGTCCATGAGGGGCCTGGGCCTCCTAAAATCCACCACCAGCTCCTCGGTTTTGCTGGTGTTCAGGTGTAAGTGGTTTGAGTCGCACCATTAAAGTCCTTGACCTTGAAAGAGGGGAACGGCGGAGAGTTTAGGAGAGAAACGCTCAAAGTAATGGATTACATTTAAAACAAGTGGAGTAAAGAGCTGAAAACCCAGAATCCGATCAGTCGTCCTGCGCACGATGAAGAAGGACAGAGAAGCATGTTGGCCATCTAAGCCTGGAGGGGAAGAAAACAGAAAAAGACACAGGGAGGGAGAGAGATAACACTCCCAAGGGGGAGACTTCACTTCTTACAGAAGCTCAAAAAGTATTAGAACAAACAGCCCATCGCAAATACACACGAGAATTATAAAAAGAGATGGAAACGTCTCACATGGCTAATGAGAAGTCCCAATCCCAGTGAGGCATAACGCAGACATGTCACTGTTTGTATCATGGAGCCCCAGTCATGTTTCTTGACACACTTGTGCTGAATAATTTGTTGGCTGAAAGTGTGTCAAAGAGAGGATGTGCAGCGTTGTTCATAATGGCACTCAGTTTTGTCTTCGGTATTTGATCCCTCCAGCAGGTCCAGAGGGCACTACATAACCACATCTTTGACTTGCGTTAAAAGAAAAGCCTCTGTGATGAGTGCAGAACATTTCATTTTGTCCTTTAATTTAGTTTGGGCATACACTATGTGACTTTTAACATGACTTGTGAGCTCCCAAAATTGGCATAAAATCGTAAAGAAGTCATTCAAAGCCGTAATGTGGCTGGCTGCCTGCAGATACATTCTGAACCCACCCGAGTGGCTTGTGGTCTCCCAGTACAGCCATACCACATGCACTTTAGAACAGGTCAGCTAAATTTAGGCCTGGCCAGTACTTGGATGGGAAACCAGCGAGGAAAAGCTTGGGTAGCTGCTGGAAGAGATGTTGGAGAGGCCAGCAGGGGGGCACTAATCCAGTGGTCGGAATGTGGATCCCGATTGCCCCAGTGCAGTGATAGGGACAATGTACTGTAAAATGGTGTCATCCTGTGGAGGAGACATAAAATCAAGGTCCTAACTCTCTGTGGTCATTAAAGACCCTTGGTCATCCTTTGTGAATGTTCTGGCTAAATTGCCCACCATGGTCTAGTCATTCTGACTCCCTAATCATTCCCTATCTCTAATTGGCTAACTGTTTTTCACCCCTTTACCACCCAACAGCTCATGTGTGGTGGGCATACTGGCACCAAAATGGCTGCCGTTGCCTTATCCAGGTCGGTGCTGCACATTAGCGATGGTTAAAAGAGGCTTCCCATTCACTATGCAAAGCACTTTGAGGAGTGAGAAAAACACTAAATAAATGTCAAGAATTAACGATTTTGATTATTATTATTAAGAGAACCAACCACTGTATGAGACTTCAACCAAAAAATAAAATGATGTCATCAAATAAAAACTACTCAGGATCATTGCCCTGCAGTTGCCAGTTCCTAGTAAGATCGCCTGCTTGTGGTTTTAGCGGATTGTCATAAGTAACGTAATCTTCTAGCCATTTAAAATACCAGCTAACCAAGCAAATACCGAGAGCACACGTAGCTACATTTAGCCTGTGCTTGTGCAAGACTGTTCAGAAGGCCTCCAAATTTTCGTGAGCTCATAGAATCGCATGGTGTATGCCTGCCGACAATTGGTTTTCAGTGCAAATGAGTTAAGTGTGAGAAGATACCCAAACTCCCGATGTCTTAAAATGTGAGAAATATAGCATAGGGTACAAGTGCAGACAAACAGATAGCCTTAAAAATACAAAACTGCTCATATCAATAAATTAGAATCTGATAAGCCAGTTAGCTTTACAGCCAGTTTGGGCCTCTTTACTTGTAAACTTGTCAAGCCTGATATATCCCTCTTGGTAAATATTTGCAAACATTTTATTTTATTACAATTGTGGATTGTAATCGATCAGTTTCTAATTGTTACCCCTTGGTATTAGTGATCTGTCTTTGCCATGGTGCCATCCTGCCCTGAGGCCCATGCCTATCCACTGCCATTGCTTTGTTGTCTCTCTCTCTCTCTCTGTCTACCTGATTAGCATGCCCGCCAATTAAGATGAAGGGGCCTTAGCCGTTTTGAAAGCTTGCTTTTGTAATCTATTTAGTTAGCCAATAAAAGGTGTCATTTCACTCTACTTTCTCCTGTATCAATCTATGGCTAACACGGTACAACACTCCACTGCTACACCAGTTAACAGTAACGGTGCAGTCACTTCAAAGTGGCGACATCTGCTGAGATCCAATAAACCCCACCTGATCACAATGTTTTCACCTGACATACACGTATTTGGGTGCATTTTCTTCTAGTTGTGATATTTAGTCTTATTTTTGTGCAAGAAAATCCAATTCATTTCTGTTTGGCTGTCCAGGTCTTTTCTGGGGTTGGCTGGTTTCAGTGGCCACGCCATTTTGGTTTAAGAGCTCCTTGGGTAGCCGTTTCCAATACATGTTCTTCCTTTGTGGTCTGATGTGTTACTTATTGTCTGTCTGTCTGTCTTTCTCTCTGCCCCTCTTGGCAACTTTTCTATTCTCTTATATTTGTATTTTCTGTCTCATTTAATATGTGCAGTGTTTCCCCTAGAAATTTATATTAGTGGGTGCCATTGGTTGTGGCCATATGGTGGTGGTGGTGGGGGGGTGTTGGCACTAATAATTAACTAAGTAAAGGTAGCAATAAATACATAATTTTAAGGAACATCTTTTTGCAACATAAAAGAATTACAGTTATCCCTCAGTCAATGAACTAGGTGTGTTATGTGATTTAGTTTGTTATAAGAAATTGAATTATTGGAGGTAGATTTAACATAGGAGGGTTATGGACCAGTTGAGCATGGGGATGGTCATTGTGGGTGTCGCACCTTGCACCTCATTTGGGTTCAGTGACTGCAACTTCTTGCTCACTTCCTTCGACTCTGTGAGCTGATCCAAGCCAGGATCCTGAAAGAGACTTGCCAGTGGCCTACGCAGCCAGACAGTTGGGCTTTAGCAGCAGAGTGGCATATCCCAAGTGCTTGTAGGTCAGTGCTCTCTATCACACCTCCTCTCAATTCATCTGCCCTGACTTTCATTGACGGTTTTTTGTGGATTTGTTATAACACAAAAATCGGGAGTGTGCTCCCCTCGAGTTTCTCGTATTCTGACATAGAGGAAAAGGTTATCAGAGCTACTTCCAGCTGCGCAATATTTCTCAAGTATCATATCTCTTTGTTTCTCTTCATAACCAATTGATAATATCAATGCACAATCATTTATCTCTATTTATAATCAAACTTTATATTAAAATGATAATTTCGCACTTAGGGAGGTTGAAAACGGTGGTGGAATTTTTTCATGATTACGTACGCATTACCTCGATTACATGCAAAGTAAAAAGAGTTATTGTCACCTAAAAACATAGAAAAATTGTTAGTGTTATATAATATTTGTTGCAATTAATTGCTGTAGGTTAAACTGCATTTAGCTACATTTAGTTATGATAATGATGGCGGAAATAAAAAAAATTAAAAAATCACAAAATTAGATGTATTACCAGGAACACGACGGGACGTAGCAGCTTATTGTTCCTGTTGCGTCTTTATATTTACATGGCATGTTCAATGTTTACACGTTATTGTTAAACTGATGATGTATAAATTAAAATAAAGTCAATAATAGTTATTGAAAGAATATGCATTATATTGAGTACAGTTTTTAATATCGTGTACACATTTATATTTCCATAATAGAAAAATTTGGATGACTATTTAAATAAAATACCACTTCCGGTTGAGTAATATTTCTCTAATCTCATATCTGTTTGCTTTTTTTCATAATTCAAATTTTGTATATATATTTATAATCTGTCTGTAATTGTAACCATAGTTGACTTGAAAATTTGTGACAGCATTCAGTTAAAGTACCACTTCCAGTTGCCAGAAGTGGCCCAAAAGATGATACGTTTTCTTATGTTCGATATCAAGCAGGTGTATAAAATCTCATTGACCAGGTCAAAGTGTTTTCGAGTTATCGTGTTTATACACAGACCCACAGACAGAATTTCAAAAATTGTATTTTCGGACTCAGGAAGGTCTAAAATGTCAAGACTCATCAAAATCTCGAGGTAAAATTTTTTCACGATTGCTATACTTTCTGTGTTTATCAACGATAGACCTTGAACTTGCACGTTCGCTGTGGCCTGTTATATGACGACTTTGTTATAGCGTTGCTTTGTTCTCAAAGGATTCCGAGGTATTACTGCACATGCATAGACATGTTTTTAACTGAATTACAGTAAAAGCGTACACACAAAAAAGGGACGCCCACACAATTTAAAGTGAATGCCATTCTTAAAACACGTCTACAAAACAGGCCTGCACATTTTTAACTGAATCCCATTTTCTGCCTTGTTATAATAAGCAGGAAGTCAGCACATTGTTGTTTGCGTTATGTTTATAAGGTAAATTACTCAAAGGGGTTGAGAATTGTGGGAATGAATTTGCTTTAGGTGTAGGGTAAGTAAGTAAGTAAGTAAAGTTAATTTATAAATTGCATTTCACAGACGAGAAGTCACAAAGCACTGCACAATAACAGAAAAGTAAAGATGAAGTTAGGCAAGACGTAGACACATTAAGATACATAATAGAGTTAAATCTATCAAATACATTAAGTAAATTAAAATAGAGTAAATAAAATAAAAATGAAATTAGGAAATAATAAGACTATAAGAAAAAGCCTGGTTAAACAAGAAAGGTTTTAACTTTTTTAAAAGGTGAAGAGGGAGATTGTTCTAAATATCCCCCCATGTTTTTAATCTCCCACGTGGAACAACTAGCAGAATGTGTGAGACGCAGTAAGTTTGAGAAGGAGATTGGATAAATAGCCTGGAGCTTAGCAGTTCAACGCTTTATCAACAAGTACCAGAATTTTTAAACGAATCCTAAAATCCATCGGGAGCCGATGTGAACAGTATAAAACAGGTGTGATATGATCGCTCTTTCTGGAACGTGTCAACAACCTGGCTGCTGCATTGTGTTTAGCTTGAAGACGAGAATGGGGTGATTTGTCCAAGCCAGTAAACAACGCATTACGGTAATCTAAGCCTGAGGAAGCAAATGCATGAGCAATTTTTTCCAGCTCTGATGATGAAACCATACATCGCAATTTTGAAATGTTCTTTAAATGAAAGTCACAGGAACAAGAAATAGATTTAACATGCGACTTAAAATTCAGAGAGGAATCAAATATAACTCCCAGGTTTCGAACACTGGACTTAGCAGTCATGTAGAAGGATGCTAGCGCCTGATTAAATCTAGGATAAGTGTCAGGGAAAGCCATTATCATGGTTTTGGTTTTGCTGGAATTTCATTTTAAGTGACTGTTAAGAGAGCCAATCTTTCATCCGTGACTGCACGCCCAACCTACCTGGAAAGGGGTCTCTCTTTGAACCGCCTCTCCCAAGGTTTTTCCCTACAAGGGTTTTGTTTGGGAGTTTTTCCTTGTTTTCTTAGAGAATCAAGGCTGTGGTGCTGTCAAAAATCAGGGCCTGTTAAAGCCCATTGTGTCACTTGTTGTGTGATTTTGGGCTTTACAACAAATAAATTGTATTGTATTGTAAAATAACAATGGACCAAGGACTGAACCTTGGGGAAGAAAATGTACTTGTACTAACAGAAAAGCTCCTATTTGATAAGTAGGATGAAAACCAGTTGAAGGCAGAGCCGGAAATGCCAGCCAACTGTCTAAGCTCATTAAGTAAGATGTTATGATCTACTGCAGGGGTGCCCAATACGATGATGATCGTGATTGACTGGTAGATCGCAAAGGTAGTGCAGGTAGATCGCGTTGCATTCAAAAACAAAAATTCTTTAAACGTTAGTCTATCATATATCCTCCCTATGGCATTTGCCACTTGATTGACATACAGGGCGGCCAGTCTGAGATCTTCTTCTAACATACTGGTCATCCCGCACGCACAATCAAACACGCAAGCTACTGCAAAACTCTGACTGTGATCTAGTTAGCCTTCCAATTGATATCGACTAAAGAAAGGATTTAAAAAAAAATTGTTTGGGGAGGGTATGAGCTGGATGTGGAATTGGAAGAGGATTTTTTTTTTCTCACAATGTCACAATCGAAGTGCGTTTGTCTGACGTCTGAGGTTCCATCCCCGATGAGGGGTGCAGTGAGTGTGTATGCCTGATGAGCCCAAAATAGGGCGAAACACGTGCCGCGTACTCTTTGCATTATTTGACAGTTAACTATGTAACATTCTATGATCTGCTTCTCGCAACTGAGAGGGCATCCGTGGCGGATGTTTGCTGACTTGCAGACCAACCACACGCGTTACCTGGTAGGTAACCACCTATACAATCAGATTGTGATTCAGACTTCGAATGCTGTGTGTGTGTGTGTGTGTATATATATATATATATATATATATATACTACTACTAATAAAAGGCAAAGCCCTTACTGACTGACTCACTCATCAATAATTCTCCAACTTCTCGTGTAGGTAAAAGACTGAAATTTGGCAGGCTTATTCCTTACAGCTTACTTACAAAAGTTAGGCAGGTTTCATTTAGAAATTCTACGCGTAATGGTCACTGGAACCTATTTTCGTCCATATACTGTAATAGACTGCAGGTCGGTGCCCGTGGGAGGTGGAGTTGCGTGTCGCATCATCACGCCTCCTACGTAAGTACGTAGAGAACAAGGAAGAGCTCCAAATAGCGCTGAACAAAAAACGCATTTCACAATTGAGAAGGCAGCAAAAGATTATGAAGCGAGTGACACATACAAGCATATTCATAAGTGCAGCTACTGCGGAAACAAAGCACGGTGTGAACCGTAAGTTTAAATTAAGTTTATAGACACGCTCCTGCTGCCGTTTGTCATGCCTACGGCGAATACGGTATTCGCGAGATGCAAGTTTAATGAGAAGACACGAGGTATAAACGAGACTTTTGATCACTTTGTAACGGAGTTAAAATTGCTGTAGCAAGACACTTTTAAGTGCCGGGTCTTAGCTAACATTAAATAAAGCCGTTGACATCGCGAGATCGCACGAGCACAGCTGAGAAGCTTTGATGCATGTACTCCGAGCGGCTCACGTCAACTGACTTTGCAGGACTGGAAAAGATTAAATTCATACACACGCTACCGCTAAATATTCGCAGGCAAATCCACAACTTAATACCGGGAATGCCTGTTGAACATCTTACATTCAAGAGTACCGATCTGGGTAGTGAACACTTCGATGAATGAAACCTGTTATCTTTACAACAGTTGACAAACACGGAATATAACTTGAACACAACACATCCTCCAAATACGAACTTGATTGAAAGAAATAATGATAATCAAATCCTTGATGACAGCAACACTCATAACGGTCACACAACTATTACATTGACAATCATGTTACGTTATTTTTAAAATGTTTCCTTTTCTTAGCACAAGCACAGCTGAGAAGCTTCGATGCATGTACTCCATAACGCGTTAAAAAAAATAACGCATTTAATCACACTTTGCATTCCAAGCAAAGGGGAACATTTGTCAATGCATGATTTCCTGGTACATCGATTACATTGATGCACACATCAGAGCTACAAAAATGTAACAGTCGGAAGAAAGCGCATTGCTAGGACTGATCGGAGGCAAATTTCATTTCAAAAGACTACCCGACGGAAGCCTTGATAAAAGCGTGGTTTTGTGCAAACTGTGCAAAAATGAGTTTGCATACCACCGAGGCACTTCAACCTTACGGTACCATCTAAATGCAAAACATGTTACAGCGAGCACAGAAACTGTGTATGCTGTTAGCACTAGCAGTGCGAGTTCGAGTACCAACAAAAGGTGTTGGCAGCCCAAACCTAATGAAATGACTGGCTTCAGGACCAAAATTAGTAAGTCAACATCGGTCAAACTTACAAATTCTCTCGCAAAATGGATTGCTTTGGAATGTAGACCACTAACAGTGGTGGAAGACAGGGGGTGAGAAAATGTGCTACAGTTAGCGTCAGGTGATCCAACTTTCCAGCTGCCATGCCGAAAGACTATTTCAAGTAAAATTCAACAGCTTTATGACACTGAAAAGCAAGCAAAATTAGATGCATTACCGAGAGCGGACTTTGTGGCTCTTACTGGGGATCATAGGATTTCCGTGACCGTTAGTAATTCTAATTACATCTAATTACAAAATGTTCAATGATCACACTGTTTTAGCCTAATGTACAAAATAATTTTGGCTAAGGTTACTCAGTTTAAAAATGAAGCTGGTCAAATTACCTTTTATGTTTCTGCCTAATTTTTTTAAGAAGAAAACCTGCACTTTATGTTTAAATTTTTGTTATTATTATTTAAAGACAATACCATTCTGAAAATGTACTTAAAAGTACTTAAACTACCACTTTATTTTTAAGTCTGCCCAATTTTAGCCAGGGATGATATTTTTGTTTCTGTTTTGAATTGAAATGCAGTTTAAATGCATTTTTTTTTCCAGAAATTAAAAGAGCTTGAGTTTTCAATATTCATGTCCATGTCTATTATTTGATTCTGTTGCCCACTAAAACCCTTTTAAATTAAAAAACATATTTGCGCTCTGGGGCAAATTTTCTTGTGCGATTACATACGATTAATTAAGATTAATTTATTACACAGCCTCTAATTAATTAGATTAATTTTTTTAATCGAGATATATATTGTGAACGCTGGCCCAGACACACACAGACGGACATCGTTGTTGCACCCAACACACTTTTATTTACAATATTTACAAGTTAATATAGTCACATGCACTCCCCAGTGCCTCCAGCACCGATCCCCCAATGTCCAGGCCACACAGTCTCTGTGCCTCTCTCTCCTGGCCGCCTTCAGTCCTCTCTCCAGCTCCGTCCTCTTCCACCCGACTTCCGCCGATGACTGGAGGAAGGCGGC
>JANRMT010062814.1:2808349-2847594 GCA_026402145.1 Polypterus bichir lapradei
TATATATATGCCAGCAACACTCATGACAATGACAAAACAATTACATTGTCAATCATGTTACGTTATTATTAAAATGTTTCCTTTTCTTTTTCATTACTTCTTTAACACACTACTTCTCCGCTGCGAACACAGGTATTTTGCTAGTGTATATATATATATATAGCATTTTTAATGTAGGTAGATCATTTCGACCTGGTCATTTTAAAAGTAGCTCGCAAGCCAAAAAAGTGTGGGCACCCCTGATCTACAGTATGAAATGCTGCAATAAGGTCGAGTTAAATGCATATGCAATAATTCCCTGCATCAGAAGCCATTAGGAGATCATTATGGACCTTTAGAAGAGCAATCTCCGTGGAGTGCAGCTTTTGAATACCAGATTGTAAAGGATCCCAAATCTGTAAATTGCATGATAGAGATTTACAGACTGCAGAGATGGACTGATGCTGGTGAAGGCCTCAAGTGATACAGAAGGAGGTACAGTAATATCTCTAAAGAGGGTGATGCAGGTCTCATATTGCCAACTATTGTAAATAGATTGTTAAGTTAAATCTGAGAGAACGAAGTAAAAGACTCTGAGCACTGAGTGACGTTATCATACAGAGAGGAGCTGAGGGGGCCAAGGAATTGTAATCTTGCCTAAAGGCCGTGTCCGATTTAGTTCTCAAAACAGCTCGTGACACATTTTAGATGGTAAGCACATCATTACAGTTGCTAAAATATCTTCACTTTTCAGTCACCTTAAGTGAATCACATTCTGTAACTAATGACCTGAGCTTTCACACTCATTGTGAGTAACACAAGGTTTGAGGTCCAATTGCTGCTGAACTAAGGTCATGGGTACACGCACTATAGATAACTCGGTGGCACTGTGCCCCCTTTGAAAATTCAGAGTGTTTAATTAATTTCATTCCGTTCACTTCAGATTGGATACCTCAGGTTCCTTTACGTCTTCTCAGAGAGTTGGTGCCTGTGGATTACTGGGTTGCCTGTTCACTAATTTTAATGATAGGGGAAACACTGGCTACTTGTGTTCATTTTTCTCTCTTCCATTCCTGCTCTTCATCCTTTCTACGCCAGTGTCTCTTATCCTGTTTCTTTCACTTCTGAGAAAGTCCATGAATGAGTGGTTTCTCCAACTTAAAAACCGGTTCTGTGTGTTGAATCCCAGATTGCTTTGACTTCTCAAACGAAGCAGACACGAGCAGCCCCTGCACCCCGGTCCGTCACACCTTCATGGAGCCAGCGACCAATCAAGAGAGATCGAACGAGGGGCCCGCGGTGCAGCCCGTCAGCCTGCCAGCCACACCAGAGGGTAGGCCAGAGACGAGGCGGCAGAGGACAGTGAGGGAGCTACAAGATGGGCCACAGACCCCCAGCAGGGACCCGATCCATTCTAGTGTGTGTTTCCTGTACCCTAGAGTGTACTAGTCATCCCTCATGCTCAAGCCAGTCATGGAAATGACCACTGCACTTGTTTTTTCTATCTGGGGGGAGTATCTTTGCATGGTGGGTGGGCCCCCTCCGTCATCCCCTGTCCAACTTGCGTGTGGCATGGTCCATTGCATTGTGATGACATTTCTGTGCTGGCATGGGACTTGGCCTGTGGCACGCTGCCAACATCTGCAGTCTCCTCCTTGTGACAGTCGCCTCTGGTTTTGTCTCGGCCAACAGAGTTGAAGGTCCATCTGAAAGTATTGCTAGTGCCTGCTTCATGACAAAACAGGCTGGTGAGCATCAAGTGACAAAGGAGTGGAACTCTGCTGGCATGACGGCATGTGGCTGATGAGAAGTGAGGGCTGGCACAGGTCATATCCAGGGGGCACCTCCTTCCTCTCCTTGGCTGCTCTTTCTTGCTTTGCTTTTTATAGAATGTCTGTGCATGGGTTGCAAAGGGTATGGGATGCTGTCTGCCGAGACCCTGATCTGCTTTGCTTGCAGCACCCACTGAATCTGTTTGATTAGCCTGTGATGTGGTTCCAAAAAGAAAAGGCTTTTAATCCAGAACATCTCCACATGTAGGCTATGTGCCAACAATCGGGAGGCCATGTATTTGCCACACCTCTTCCATGAGGAGCTGTTCATTACTGAAGATCCCACTTAGGACCAGGTGGTTTAAGTGACCATGCCACCTCCATTCCAGCAGCCATCCTAAGTCTTTGTTAGTAGCACTGAAGACAGGAAAGTGTTTGGTGATGGAACTGGCTCTCTAAAACGTGTTCGAGTCATCTATGAGTGCTCTTGCCACTTTTGGGGAATTTTGTCTCCTTCTGGGAAAAAGGGTTGGTTGGGAGCTAGACTGGGTTTGGGGTTCTGTTGGTGGTAATATCAAATTGTGGAAACTGGGAAGTAAAAACTAACAGTGTCAATGGGCTATGCCCTGTGAGCGGCACTTCTGACACGTAGAAGCAAGTCATGCAACAAAGACACACAGTAGTAGCTGTGACTGCCTGGGGCCCGGTACATTGTGTAACAGACTGTACCCCCTGTGGCCAACAGATGTAGGGGGTCAGGCAGCTTTAGTTTGTTTAGCTTATCCGCTTGCAGTGACGTAACTGGAAGTTGATGGGCCGTGCTCATGTGATGTTGAATTCAAATCAATAGAAAAATGAGCATCAATGAGATGTGTCAAGCATTTAAGCATTTGTGTTTGATAACAGCAGTAAGCACCTTGTGAAACAACAACCATGCAGTCCCATTGAGCCCTCCCCCCAGTACAAAATGGGCCTCCCGATGCTGACCTAAGAAACCACACCCATGCAATCCCATCGAGCCCCCCAGCACTGACGTATTGTGTCAGTATTCTTAAGAAGTTGAATGTGAGTTCTCTTAGCTCGGTGCATATGAATGGATTGTACATCTGAGGAAATATCAATGGACAAATAGAAGGAAGAGTATCAATTCTGCACAAATATACATTTAAGGTAATCTTTATTAGTTTCAATAACAAATAAATACAATATACAGTTAACATACATTCAACAGGCTTTTTAAGGTGAACAAAAAAAATGCAGTTGGCACAAACTCCATTTTAACATTTTTTTTGTCCTGGGCAGTTTCCTACAGAACTACCGTATATACTCGCTTTTAAGTTCTCCTGCGGATAAGTCCCGTATAATTTCCAGTATTTTATAATCTCGGTCGTATAAGTCGAATGCGGAAGACTTGCGCTATTGGTCCAAGACATTACGATATGCTAATGTCCACCTGAGAGAGTAACCACGGGGCACACTGACGTTTTTTTCTCTGTAATGTGCCTACGTGACCACACGGTAATACCCGAACTATTCCGTAGCGACATTTGCACCGTTTTGTATTTTTTTTGTACCTCACACCCTCATACACCTTTATCGTAAGAGCATCCCTTATCTACGATGGAGCGTTTGATCAGAATAAAATCTGAAGCTGGCTTTAAATTAAACGTCGCTGAAGTAGCGAAAGAAATTGGTAACTGTGCTGCTGCAACAAAATTCGATGTGTCTGAGAAACTGGGGCAAGTTTGGAGGAGGCAAGAAGATGTAAAAAAAAAAACGGGTGTATAAGTCAGGGTCTGATTTTATGATCGTTTTTTTTTTTGGGGGGTTTCAAGACCCGACTTATACATGAGTATATATGGTAATGTTAAAAAAAATAAAAAATAAACACATTACAGCGAAGTTTGCAAAATTCATTACAATGAAGTAATTTTTCATAACAAAGTATTTTTCTTTTCTTTGCGATTCAGAACCTCAGTTGAACAGCCAGTTAGACTGCACGTTTAAATCACTTGGTTTACTCGGCAGTCGTCCTACACTTGCAGCAGAGCAGAGCTTGAGAAGAGTTACTGCAGGGCAGAGGCATTCTGGGTGTATCTAGGGGCGGGGTAACTGTCAGTCAAACTTGGCTTCTGCTCTACCTGCGGAGCTCTGAAGGTTTACCGCAGCTCGACCCTTCCGCTTATTTTCGGTTTTCTCGACGTACAGTTTGACTTTGCTGAGCACGTTGTTCAGATTGTGGGTTCATTTTTGGCTCAACCTTCAGAAAAAGTGTCTGACTGCTGAGCTTCCCTCATATTTATGCTAATCAACCAGTTTTCAATGTGTTTCGTAAATTTGCTGAGATTTTACTCAATGAACACCTGCACATGTCAATTGTTGCATTTCAATGCGTCTTTGAATTTTATGCTTGAAAATTTATACACCCAATCATTCATATTGACAGATGTGACCTTCATTTCCTTCAACTTTTTATCAGGATCTTTTTATGTAAAACTTTCCCTGGTTATTTAAAAAATAAATAAATAAATAAAGCTGACACACAAAAGAACAGAGGCAGCCCAAGAGAGCCATCGTCGCCTGAGGTGCACCGATTTTGAAAGTTAAGGGGCATGCGCCATTTATGTAACTGAAGCGGCGTGTGCTCTGGACACCAAGGGAGACCAATGAGCCCCTGTTCCCCCAGATCCTGAAGCCTAATAATACTCAATGCACACTGTGGACACCGAGGGGCTTCGTTTAAAGAAAAAAAAACAAAACTTCACACAGCTATTGATACTAGGATGTTGAGAATTGACATTACAAAAGCAAAATGGATGCGTGATGCCCAATGAAAATGACACAAATTCAAAATCGGTGCTTTCAGGTGTTTCTTCTCTCTTGACTTTGTAGCTCTTAACGGACTCAAGTCCTGTTTGGCAATCAGGTGCCACCTTCCTCGGTCGCGTTGACTGGAAGTTGCGGGAGTGAATTTCAGCAGGTTTCGCACCCTCTGCCCAAAGAACTATGGCGTGTTGTTCAACAATGATGCAGTCCCGCACAATTGTGCATCCTTATTCATTTGACCTTTGCTTCAGCTACACTAATGGCAGAGCGCGACACTGTACATATCCAAACTACCCATAAGACATCGAGAACATGCTGCATTGCTTTACAGTTACTGCATAATTTTCAAATTACCTTTACTTTTTTTATTTACCCTCGTAGTTTAAACAGCATAAGGCTGCAACATAGCAAAGTGTGAAGAAAATTAAGAAGTCTCAATACTTTCTGAACCCAATGTAACAAATGGTTTGATTAAACGAGCACATTGCATTGGCTTCTGAAGTCGTGTTAGCTCTTTCTGAGGTATTCGACAGCAGCTCTTTTCTTTCTTGCTTGCTCCCGCTGCCGCCAAGCAAGCACAGCACAAGACGCAGCTTCTGACTTTCCTTGTTTTCCTGTTGACATCGACTCGCCAGTCAGATTGAGCCTGTGCTGCCAATAGAAAGGACAAAGGCAGCCGCAAGTGTAAAGAGAAAAGGATTGGGAGATGAGCATCAACGAAAAATAATAGCAAAAGTCAAAAGAAATTGATTGACAAATCCAAAAGGTAAGCCAAAAAAAGTCAAGAAACTGAGTAATTGTGAATAAAAACATTCGGCAAACTCTTCAGTGTGTATCCACAATCTTGGACAAAGTGTAGTCCAGAGGTGGGCAACGTCAGTCCTGGAGGGCCACAATGGCTGCAGGTTTTTGTTCCCACCCAGTTGCTTAATTAGAAAGCAATTCTTGCCAACAATAATTTAATTTCATGGCTTGTTAATACTTTAACTCTGCCATGTCAGACCATTCTCTGATCCTAGATTTTTTTTTTTACTTTCTGAGGATATCATCCAAATGATTTGATGTCTAAAATGGATAATTAATTCTCAGTCCTTCACTTTTTCTCATCGCCTTCCTTCCAAGTATTTAATTAAAACAAATAGTGTATGATAAGTGTAAATGGAAACAAGTTAAATGGAGAAATGCTGGTCTCTTTTGTCATTTGCATGTTATTGCTAATAAGGAGTGATTAAAAACCAAGAATACGGCTGTTTAAGACTAAAATAAGCAATAAGAGTTTAAAATCTTAACGAGCGAGACCACTAAAGTCAAGCAGAAGCGTATATTGAGCAATAAGGGCTTCATATTAAGCAACTGGGTTGGAGCAATGCAGTGGGCTGGCACCTTGCCTGAGGTTTGTTTCCTGCCTTGCGCCCCTCTGTTGGCTGGGATTGGCTCCAGCAGACCCCCGTGACCCTGTAGTTAGCGGGTTGGATAATGGATGGATGGATGGATGGGTTGGAGCAAAAACCTGCAGCCACTGTGGCCCTCCAGGAACGACTTTGCCCACCCCTGGTGTAGTCCATGACGTTGTTGATGCCATCACACGCGCTCTTCATCATGTCATAGCAAAAGTTCAAGAAAAATGATGGCACGCCTTAAAAAACAAATTGACATCTCTGAATTTTTAATCACAACAATGATGCCGCTTAACCTTACTCAAAACCAGTTAACATAACGAAGCTAATGGTAGGTTATGATTCTTTCTGTATTAAAACCCACAGTTAACTAACTCTGAGCCTTCGATAAAATTTATAAGAAGAACAAAAAACTGTAAAAGTATTCCATATTGCAACAAAATATCACAGCACTCTGGGTGATGTCCTTAAAGTGGGGAACGAGTCCATGCGCAGAGACGTTATCTTGAAGACGTGATTTTCTGTCGCCGTGTTCGCATTTCCCAGTTCTTTTTTCATGTTTCCCGATAGGACTTGTTTTACGTTTAAATATGTTCTGATGTTTTCCAATAATGTTACCGGTAAAACGTCTCTTTCGAAATCCTTTGCGCAAGAAGAATTTCATCCGTCTATCAAGTCCAATGGCATATCACCCACTTCTACCCCCAGCCGTCTCAGCTGATAGGATTGCCAGTAGCTGCCCCCTCTTTGCTTTTATATCACAGCGAAGTCCTTAGCAGCATGTGCAGTACGAGAAGTGGCACCCGTGTTTAACAGCCAGTTCGGTAGTCTGGGGGTTATGGGCGGGCGGGCAGGCGGATCAACCTTGACCTCTCCTTTCTTGATTTTGTTTTCCACCTCACTTTTGAGGTTCATAGGTGTGTGTTATTTTGTCTTGAGGGCCAGAGGCTACATTTTCATTTAAAACTGGATCTTCTTTTCTTCCCGTTAGATGCAGAAGGCATGAGTGGAGAGGGGTCAGTCGCCCTGAATGACCCTGACGAGGGATTTTCGTCCGGAGCCTCTAACAACAGCCAACTTAGTAGTGCCCGGCCGCCCGGCTCGTCACAGAAGGGAAGCATGAAAAGGGTTTCTGTGGGTCGCAGTGCCAAAGAGAAGGAGCTTCTTTATGCCCCAGTGTCCCCCAAGCTCAGTGACCCGTCCATGGAGGCCCTCCCGGTCCCTCCCCCCATGTCCAGCATTTCCTTAGAAGCGATTGAGTTGTCGCCAATGAAGAAACACCTCAGCTTACCAGCCAGCCAGACCCTCATCAGGACTGCCAGCGCCACTTCGAGCAAATCCTTTGACTACATGAATGGCAGCCAGAGTGGCGGCGACAACGAGGGCATCACCAACCTGGCAGCCAGCAGCACTCATCGGTATTCCACCATCAGCCTGCAGGAGGATCGACTAGTCAGGGCTGGTGAGGGCAAGGATCTGCTGTCCGCCGGGGCGCCCTTAACGAAGCAGTCTCGCTCCCCAAGTTTCAATATGCAAATCATATCCCAGGTGTGATGCGCCGGGGTGAGCGAGAAGGTGGTCCGCCGACCGGAACAGCTCTGCTGTGGACATGGTGCTCGCTGCCCACTCTCCACTTTCCACTCCCCCCTCCCCCACCCACTCAGAAGGAGTTCACACAGAAGGTACTCGGACTTTGGCGGCTAGAAACTCTTGAGGGAGAAGAAGGTGCCAAGATGGCTGGTTGTGGATGAGAGCCGGCAGCAGTCAGGGAGCTGCTCATTCTCTGGTCTTGTGCCGTCTTGTGTCGGAGTCGCCTTTTTGTGTTTGGACTAAGCAGTACATTCTGTATGTATTGTGTGGGCACCAGAGCTCTCCTGTAACCCATAGTCGTGGAAAACGTGATTGTTGTGGGTCTGATGTGATCTTATCCCAAGAATCATAGAGCACGCGTGTGTCACGCACACATACTGCATATTGTGTGGAATCAGCAATAAGACAGCCGTCGTACACTAAGGCCGTGTGATTTGCTCATGGAGCCGCTGTACAAATGTCACTTTGAATTCCGGCTTTTTCTTTAGGGTGATGTGCAATCAGTTTCTGTTGGTCTCTTTGATTTTTTTTTTTAAACAAACTACATTTTGTTACTTTGATTTTTTCCTGATAATCTGTGTTGGTCACGTCTGCTGGCTTGATCCAGATTAAAAGAAATTTTGTCTATAAGCAATTCCTTATCAATACCTCTGAGATTGAATGAACAAATTGGAATGGACTGGTCTGATGGGACTTCTGACAGACTGGATGGCAGCTCGGTCCGCCCCCCTGCTCCTTATTGGCTAGCTGGCTGGGACTGAGCCTTCGAACCGATTGGAAGGTGGCACTTTGTGGTCTTGCTCCGGATTGGCTAGCTGGCTGAGCTTGACTAGATCCTCTCTGACTGATTAATGGGCTGCTCTGTCTGCTCCCGATTGGCTAGCTGGCTAGGGCGGAGCCTCTTGACTGATTGGATGGTTGTTTGGTCTGCTTCTTCTCCTGCTCGGTTAGCTGGCTGAGCTTGACTGGACCCTTGGGTGACTCATTTGATGTTGGTCTGCTCTGCTTCTGGCTCGACTGGACCCTTGTGGGTCTTTATTGTATGTCCTCATTTCTTGGGGCCCATCGCCTCAGTTTTGGTTCTGTATCACTGGCATCCTGTTGAACAGGACCTGCAACACAGTAGGAGGCCAGTGAGCAGGTGGAGTGGAGCTTCATTAACGGGACTCATCAGTATGATGGCTAACTGGCGGGATACGCACCACTGGTCAATGTCAACACATTCCCTTTTAAACAATTCCCAGCTGGAGGAGGATCAAAAATTCAACTCTGGTGCTGCTTATCCCCTGCTGGGTATTTTGATAGGGTAGGCCGAGCTCCCGATGAGCCGCACTCCCCAACACTTTTCTGTCTCATTGGTTAGCAAACCTCAGCTCCACCATCTGAGAGTGAAGGGCCTGCCTGGATGAGTCCAATGGCTGGCATTCCTTTGACGTGTCAAGCGCTTGTCGTCCGCCCCACTCTTAACGTTAGTCTTGTTTTTCCTCGGGGACTTGTGCACACTTGGAGGCCGAGGACTCTTCCATGCTTTGAAACTGCCGTCCTTGTCTTATATCTGCTAGTTGGTCTCCCTCACTCACACGGTTGCCTCACTCAAGCTGAGCTTCGTGGCTGAAACACTAGTGCTGACTGGATGGCCGTCACGTCTTGTCAGTTGTCTTTAGGGAGAGGGGGGATTGAAGGAATGGGGACAGTCTTACCAAATCATGATCAAAGCCTACCCTCCTCAGCTACCGTCGATTGACAGATGGGTGGCCAATGAAAGACAGACGCCGGAAGCAGAAGTCGCCCCGTCCAAGAACAGTCTGACTTTGTCCACATGGTGACCGTCAGCCCACATCAATCAGTTCTGGGGCAGAAGCGCCACAGATGGCTTAGTTGATTGTGTGTTGTGGGACTCCAAGGCTGGGGAGCAAACCACTGAAACCCCCCCAAAAAAAGGAGATTTAGACCTCAGGCCGGTCAGACATTCCGAGACAGACCAGGCTGGCTGAGGCCTCGCGCTTCTGAGATTCTTTTGTTTGTCTTTTAATGGCATTTTCCATAACCTCCTTGCATGTGAAGAGATGTCCGCTGACCAAAATGAACGTTACTGTAAGCTCTCTTCTTATTTGTCCCGGTAGCCCATTGATCAGTCAGGGCTACAGAGGCTGGAATGTGGTAGAGACAGATAGTATATTTTTGCCAATGTTTATTTTTCCACGTATTCAAACTGGTTTGGACTGGAGAACTTTCCGCTGTGAAGTACTGTAATATGTGCAATCCTGCTAAGAAACGCTGCTACTGTGGGGCGGGACTATGGGTGTGGGTGGGGCCAGGCTGGTGGAGTCGCATCATCTTTGTGACATGCTGGGCAAAACTCCATCCAGATGTGAACATGTTCTAAATAATAAGTGTCCGTGTGTCCAGCTTTAAATAATGACCAAGTGTCCGTCGTCTTTGGCCGCCATTTTACCTTCTATATCTCTCAAACTGACTAAGCTCTACCGCTGGGGAGAAGAAATGAGCCACCGTAGCCCAGAGTGACTCTGTGTCTGCTGGACCTTTAGGTGGATGTGAGCAAGATGGCATTTCATGGAGGGGTGGGCACAGGACCGCTCTGTTCAAACATTTGGAAACCGAGGAGCCTCGCGATGGCACACAATAGTGGATGGTCAGAGGAGGGTGGCATCAGTGATGGACAGTTTGATTGGTCATCTCGAAGAGGTGTTTAGTGGCGGCTGGGTGTTTACCCACGTCACTCTGTGGCAGCGGGTAGTGAGGGCACCGCTCTTTTGAGCCATCAGTAAGAGGTCTGAACAGCTTTGGTGTTGCACGCACTGGTCAGTCTGGTGACTGGCTACCCGACATCTGGACGCCATTTTTGGTGGCTTAAGTCCAGTCACCTCTCGATTCAAGGTTGTCCTCAGGGTGGCGCATGGCATTCTCTTGGAGTGTTTTAGTTGGTTGGCCTCTACTCTCCTCTGCCCCTTGGCAAACCTGTGTAAGGTCTGTGGCTGGGGGGTTGAAGCAGTCAGTCTCCTTATGATGGTGGGTGGGTGACTTGTACCTCGACGTCTCCTTCACTTATGATTTTTGGACTGACTGGCGTGAGAGCGAGATTCCAAATTCCCCATAAAAGTTGCCCTTTGGCACTTCACATTCCAGAGGAGACGGCTTTGGCATCACATGCCAGTCAGTCTGAACACGTAGAGGAGGTGAGGCTCGCGGAGGCTTCCAGATCCTCATGGCACTCATTTCTTGCTCTGTATGAAGACGATCTCGTGTGGTGGAGCAGACGCCCGTTTTGTGTAGTCATTTGCACGTCTGCTCTCAGCTTTATTAGTAATCCCAGCATTACAGCCGCCTCACAGAACGACAGAAACTGGGATCAAATTTAAACAAAATGGAGAAGGGAAAATAAATGATGATGATGATTGTGGCTGGCACCGTGACACGCCTGGTAGTGGGTTCAAGCCTTAGCTAAGGAAATTTAGTTAAAAAAAACAAAAATTAAAACAGCACTCATTATTGGGCATCCTGAAAACTGTTTATGATTAAGACACAAAAACCACACTACTGGTGCGAAATGTAAAAATACGAAGACTTTGGCTGCACAGGAGGCCTTTAGTTCACCAAATCAGCCCGGCCCCAAACTCAAGATGCAGGCTTATGGCCTTCACAAGCCCGACACTTGGGGTTCATAGCAGCGCTAGAGAAGAGCGATTGGGCTGATTCAAGGCTACTGGGGATGAGTGATGAGGGAAGATTAGGGCTGAATACACAGTGGGGGGGTCTGAAAATGGAAAGTACGCCTCATGAGAAGGATTTAGGAGTTGTAGAGGACTTGACACAATCAACTGGCAGACAGTGGTCAGAGGCCATTAAGAGGGCCAATAGTGTTATATAGCGCCTTGATGTGTGGAGTACAAGTCACAGGAGGTTCTGTTCAGGCTTTATAACACACTGGTGAGGCCTCATCTGGAGTCCTGTGTGCAGTTTGGGTCTCCATAAAGACATAGCAGCACTAGAGAAGGTCCTGAGCAGAGCAACTGGGCTGATTCAAGGCTACAGGGGATGAGTGATGAGTGAAGATTAAAAGAGCTGAGCCTTTACAGTAATGAAGAGGAGACCTGACTGACTAAATCGTTTAAAATGAGGAAATGAATTAGTCCAGCAGATCGAGACGGTGCCTTTAAAATGAGTTCATCAAGAACACGGGGACACAGTTGGAAACTTGTGAAGGGTAAATTCTGCACAAACATTAGGAAGAGAACCGCAGACACCTGGAGCAAGTGACCAAGTAGTGTGGTGGACAGTCAGACGTTAGGGACTTTGAGAACTCGACTTGATGTGTTATGTTAGAAGAATGAAGTGGAGAGGACTGGCGAGCTTAGTTGGGCTGAATGGCCTGTCCTCGTCCAGAGTGTTGTAATGTTCAATAGCGCAGTGACCTCAAGGATTACCAAATGGAAGACGTTTGCACCCGCAGTTCTTCCAGATTGTTCTAATGTTCTAAAGGCTTTTAAAGTCAAATACCCAGAAAAGACGAGAGAGCGAAGCAAAACACAGCTGGCCCTTAAAAGTAAAGATTTATTAACACAATAGAAAGAAAATTGAAAAGCAGAAACAAAATGGAGGCGCTTGATATCGAAAAGGTTTGTCTACACGAGGTCAAAAATACCAAAAAAATAACGAGTACCTTAAGAAGAGCCCGAATGTCCCTAAGGCAAAGAATCCAAAATGACACAAACCCAAAGAAGAGGAGAGCGGAGGAAGCGGGCGCTTTAAAGAGCGCATCGGGGAGGGCAAAATTTGGGCAAAGGGACTCGCGTCAGAAATCACAAATAAATATAAAGAAAATGTACAAATAAAACAAATCGGGTGTTACGTGGTGCACAGGATCAGGAGGGCACCGTGTGGTACGTATGAGGGTCCAGAGGAGCCCCCTTGGGGTTATGCCGTTTAGTGCCCACTGGCGGCCTTTTGGCCGATTTGTTACAAACAGAAACTTTAAGAATCTGCCGTGAGTGACAGAACTGAGGTTACACAGCAGGGGTCCTCTGTCACGGTCCTGGGGGGCCGCACTGGCCGCAGGTTTTCCTCCCAGCCAGTTTCCTAAGTAGAACGAAGTCCTTCCTGATATTGAATCTTGGTCTTTAGTTTCAGTCGATGTCTTGTTGGAGATTTCATTCATCAAAGACAGACTTTAATTACGTTGCAGATCAGGGGTCCTCAATCACAGTCCTGGGGGTCCGCAGTAGCTGCAGGTTTCCACCTCAACCGGTCTTTTTGGGCCTCTGTTACAGTTCAGAGCCCTTTTGGAGTCTAGCAGCTCCATTTAAGTTTGGTTTTCTTAGCCAGACGTCTCTTAATAATTGAAATGCTGATAACCAACAAACCCGCCGCTCTTCAGGTGCCAGCCCTCCTTTGTGCACCAAACAAATGTTTAGAAATTGGAAGGCGTGTGACGTTTAAACCTCTTTTGGTGCTCGAGACACGGGGCTGACGTCCTCGGAGAAGGAGACTCCGCTGTCCATGTGGATCTTGTTTGAGTGGAATACTGGCTGGAATGAAAACCTGCAGCCACTGCGGCCCCCCAGGACCACGATTGGGGACCCCTGTTGTAGAGGATAGTGAAGGAAGTTTTAAAGAGGGTCTCACTTTTGTGCCAAGATAAGACGACGACATTCGAGTACAATACTTGGAGCGGAGCTGACGGAGGAGATGGTGGGAGGAAGGACAGAAGTCAAGGCGGATGACACGGCGTTATTAGAAATAGAAAGTTTAAATAAATGAGCGACGAGTGTCAGAGTTCGTGTTCTGCACAATTAGAGGGGGGCCGTCAGACATGCCCACGTGTTAAGCGGTCTGTAAGATCAGGAGTGCCCACCAGAGCACTGCTTGATGTGCGTAATGCCAGTCATGCCATCTCCAACACTGAGACCCATCACGGGTGATCTGAAGAAGGAAAGAGGCGGCCGTTCGGCAGCAGACTGTGAGACGGGAGATTTGGCTGCGAATTCAGTTTATCAGGGAATGGCGGGCTTAGGAAATTAGGGTCCAAGGACCGAGCAGAGAGAGAGAGAGAGACGCCTCACAAAGGTTATTAGGGATCTAAAATGTGAAAATCTGCTGCGAGGGTCCGAGTTGTCGTCGTATGGCACCTTAAGTTCCTGCGAAGTGAGCCTTTGTGTTGCGACGGCCACATCACGTGACACTCGCAGCCCACCACACACGTTATACCTCGAGTGCTCCCCTGCGTTTCCAAATCTGTGCCCCCCGTGTGGTCCGGTGAGACTCGAGAGCAGAATGCACAATCTATGCAACGCGCAGGACTCGCTCGGTTTGTTTCTTGTCTTTTAAGTTGGGAGGCGCGGTGTCGAGATCTTTGGGACCACTGGCCAACACTGCCTTTCAGTATTTGGAGGAAGAGGAGAAGAAGGAGGTGCCCCCCCCCCCCCCACTCCCCCCAGGCCTGTCCCACCCCCTCCCACCTGGTGTACTGTGCCGCCCGCTTCTTGTCTTGTTCTTGTTAATTGTGAAAATGGAGACTCGTGCATGGAAGCTCCTCCTCCTCCTCCTCCATCGCTCCCTCCCTCCATCGCTGTTCTCGAGTAACGGTCAGTATGAACTGTGAACTGTCGTCTCCTGGATGTTGTAAATATCTTTCTGAAATCCTTGTAAATAAAGATGTACAAAAACTTGATCAGTCTGCAATGCACAGAGAAAGAAACCTCTATATGAAATTTACAGAATGAATGAATAAATAAATAAATATTGTGCTGTTTCTCGATGGACTTGTTTCTGTTCCTTTTTTTAATTGACGGCAGGTGAGACCCCCGCGTGAGAATTGGAGCAGGTAAGACTGACCCAGCATTTCATCTCCTTCAGATATTTCATCTTCACAGCTCACCTCTGCTCGTCTGCCCATCCATTTGTAAAAAGTTCGCATCCAGTGGAAGATCTCGAGGAGACCCCGACGGGATTGTGGGGGGTGGGACATGTTGACGGTGCACTGGAGGTACGTGATCTTTAGGTGGGGGGGTGTTGAGTTAGAGATGGCCGAGGCCCTCCAGAGAAAGTAAAAATGGGGGCTCGTACCCCAAAGCAGCGGGCATCGCCATCACCATTGGACTTGGAACAAAGGGTCTGAAAGTCGAAAACATCTGTGTGAGGCCGGACCCCAAACTTAACAAGCGGGCTTTGAGGTCTGTGGTGGCCACGCTGAGCAGAAAAGGAGTGGGGGAGATCAGCTGACGTCACCCAGAGGCGCACCACTCACGGTGGTCCGAGACGGGCTCTGTGGAGCTCTCAGTTTAGCTCATCTGAACACACGAGATGCGGGTTTGAAACGGACCACCGACAAAGGCGCAGATCTTCACACTGAGGGGTTTCATTTTGCTAATATTCATGTGTAATAATTTGATAATTGTAAATTTTTACTTTTTTTTTTATTTTATTTTGCACGATAAACAATGCAATAAATAAATAAATTAAAACTTTCATTTTGCACAATAAATAAATAATTTCATTTTGCATGATCTCCACCTTATCGTGGCGGAGGGGTTTGCATGTCCCAATGATCCTAGGAGCTCTGTTGTCCGGGGCTTTATGCCCCTGGTAGGGCCACCCAAGGCAAATTGGTCCTAGGTGAGAGATGAGACAAAGAGTGGTTCAATAGACCTCCTATGAAGAATAAAAAATGTGGACGGCGTTTTCCCTCGCCTGGATGCGGATCACTGGGGCCCCCCTCTGGAGCCAGGCCTGAGGTGGGGCTCGATGGCGAGTGCCTGGTGGTTGGCCCTGCACCCATGGGGCTTGGCTGGGCACAGCCTGAAGAGGCAACGTGGGTCCCCCTTCTCATGGGCTCACCACCTATGGGAGGGGCCAAGGAGGTCGGGTGCAGTGTGAGTTGGGTGGTGGCCAAAGTCGGGGACCTTGGCGATCTGATCCTCAGCCACAGAAGCTGTCACCTCTCTGAAGGGGAAGGAGCCTGAGCTAGTGCGCGAGGTTGAGAGGTTCCGGCTAGATATAGTCGGGCTCACCTCGACGCACAGCTTGGACTCTGGAACCAATCTCCTTGAGAGGGGCTGGACTCTCTACCACTCTGGAGTTGCCCCCGGTGAGAGGCGCCGAGCAGGTGTGGGCATACTTATTGCCCCCCGACTCGGAGCCTGTGCATTGGGGTTTACCCCGGTGGACGAGAGGGTGGCCTCCCTTCGCCTTCGGGTGGGGGGAAGGGTCCTGACTGTTGTTTGTGCGTATGCGCCGAACAGCAGTTTGGAGTATCCACCCTTTTTGGAGTCCCTGGAGGGGGTGCTAGAGGGCGTACTTTCTGGGGACTCCCTCGTTCTGCTGGGAGACTTCAATGCTCACGTGGGCAATGACAGTGAGACCTGGAAGGGCGTGATTGGGAGGAATGGCCCCCCCGATCTGAACCCGAGCGGTGTTCTGTTATTGGACTTCTGTGCTCGCCACGGATTGTCCATAACGAACACCATGTTCAAGCATAGGGGTGTTCATATGTGCACTTGGCACCAGGACACCCTAGGCCTCAGGTCGATGATCGACTTTGTGGTTGTGTCGTCGGACTTGCGGCCATATGTCTTGGACACTCGGGTGAAGAGAGGGGCGGAGCTGTCAACTGATCACCACCTGGTGGTGAGTTGGCTTCGATGGTGGGGGAAGATGCCGGTCAGACCTGGTAGGCCCAAACGTGTTGTGAGGGTCTGCTGGGAACGGCTGGCAGAGTCCCCTGTCAGAAGTAGCTTCAACTCCCACCTTCGGCAGAACTTCGACCACATCCCGAGGGAGGTGGGGGACATTGAGTCCGAATGGGCCATGTTCCGTGCCTCTATTGTTGAGGCGGCTGACCGGAGCTGTGGCTGTAAGGTGGTCGGTGCCTGTCGCGGCGCCAATCCCCGAACCCGTTGGTGGACACCGGCGGTGAGGGATGCCGTCAAGCTGAAGAAGGAGTCCTATAGGACCTTTTTGTCCTGTGGGTCTCTGGAGGCAGCTGATAGGTACCGGCAGGCCAAGCGGAATGCGGCTTCGGTGGTTGCTGAGGCAAAAACTCGGGCATGGGAGGAGTTTGGAGAGGCCATGGAGAACGACTTTCGGACGGCTTTGAGGAGATTCTGGTCCACCGTCCGGCGTCTCAGGAGGGGGAAGCAGTGCAGTGTCAACACCGTATATGGTGGGGCTGGTGCGCTGCTGACCTCGACTCGGGACGTTGTGGGTCGGTGGGGGGAGTACTTCGAAGACCTCCTCAATCCCACTAACATGCCTTCCAATGAGGAAGCAGAGCCTGGGGACTCTGAGGTGGGCTCTCCCATCTCTGGGACTGAAGTCACCGAGGTGGTCAAAAAACTCCTTGGTGGCAGGGCCCCGGGGGTGGATGAGATACGCCCGGAGTTCCTTAAGGCTCTGGATGTTGTAGGACTGTCTTGGTTGACACGTCTCTGAAACATCGCATGGACATCGGGGACAGTGCCTCTGGATTGGCAGACTGGGGTGGTGGTCCCCCTTTTTAAAAAGGGGGACCGGAGGGTGTGTTCCAACTACAGAGGGACCACACTCCTCAGCCTCCCTGGAAAAGTCTATTCGGGGGTCCTGGAGAGGAGGGTCCGTTGGATAGTCGAACCTCAGATTCAGGAGGAACAGTGTGGTTTTCGTCCTGGTCGCGGAACAGTGAACCAGCTCTTCACCCTTAGCAGAGTCCTGGAGGGTGCATGGGAGTTTGCCCAACCAGTCTACATGTGTTTTGTGGACTTGGAAAAGGCGTTCGACCGTGTCCCTCGGGGAGTCCTGTGGGGGGTGCTCTGGGAGTATGGGGTACCGGACCCCCTGATAAGAGCTGTTCGGTCCCTGTACAACCGGTGTCAGAGCTTGGTCCGCATTGCCGGCAGTAAGTCGAGCCTGTTTCCAGTGAGAGTTGGACTCCGCCAGGGCTGCCCTTTGTCACCGATTCTGTTCATAACTATTATGGACAGAATTTCTAGGCGCAGCCAGGGTGTTGAAGGGGTCCGGTTTGGTGGACTCAGGATTGGGTCACTGCTTTTTGCAGATGATGTTGTCCTGTTTGCTTCATCAGGCCGTGATCTTCAGCTCTCTCTGGAGCGGTTCGCAGCTGAGTGTGAAGCGGCTGGGATGAGAATCAGCACCTCCAAATCCGAGAGCATGGTCCTCAGCCGGAAAAGGGTGGAGTGTCCACTCGAGATCCTGCCCCAAGTGGAGGAGTTCAAGTATCTCGGGGTCTTGTTCACGAGTGAGGGGAGAATGGAGCGGGAGATCGACAGGCGGATCGGTGCGGCATCCACAGTGACTCAGCGACTCAGTCCAGCAGGTCTGTGACACAATCGCACAGGTCTGATTTGACGGTGGGCTCTGCGCGCAGGAGACAACTGAACAACCAATGAATGCCCTCCTGGAAACACAGCGTGGTCAACACAGCGACAAGGAATGAGGGACGAGCGCAGCAGATGTGGACCTCACAAACAGCAGAGAAGCTCATCTGTCTGATGTCTCGTGTTGGAGGCCTTCACGTGGTCGCCGTCTCCATCAGGCAGAGCGTTAATAGCAGAAAAATGTGGAACTGCACTGGCAGTCGAGTAACTTGACACACCCTGTGAGTTCCAGCTGTGCAATGTGACGTTCTCACGCCATCAGGTCAGCAACTGAAATATCAGGGAGTTTGACGTCCCCTCTGACTGGGCGTCGTGTCACGTGACACCAGCTTTAGTAACGGGAAGAAAGAAAAACAAATCGGTGCAAATTGAATTTCGGTAAAAGAGATTTGTTTATAAAAACCTGCAAAAAAAAAACACAAACCTGCGTAAAAGAAAATATGAAGATCACAGGGTGGCACAGCGGGAGCTCTGACTGAGGTCTGTGGTGTGGGGGCGCCCTGTGTGGATGTTCTCCCTCAAGCCAAAGACACACAAGTTAGGGTGACTGGTGACGCTAAATCGCCCCCCGTGGGTGTGGGTGTGTGTGTGTGTGTGTATATTCACCCTGCGATGGACGGCCACCTCATCCAGGGTGTGACTGCTGGCTGGGGCTCCAAGTTCCTCATAACTTTGCTCAGGGTTTCAAAATGGATGGATGAAGATATGGAGACGTCTGATCTGGTCTCCACAGCCAGTGGGGAGAAGACCCTGAGCTCGCTGGCCTGGGAACACTGGGGGGAGCCCACAGTCTTTAACAGTGGAGGCCACATTTCTCTTTTGTGCTAAGATGGTTGCCCCCCGTGACGTGAGCAGGTCTCCGAAGACGGATGGACAGATGGATGAAGATCACCCTTCTAAAATATTTCAAATCCCACAGCAGAACTTGATCAGACCATCAGGGTTTAACCAGGACACGCATTTAGGTGTCCACCAGCGGGTTAGCAGAAGATGAACGGGCTGGGAATGCGGGGTGGGATTTTTATTTATGGGAAGTGAAGCATCGACATGTGAGCCACAACTGGAAAATCCAGCAAATCCCAGAAATGGAAAAGACCGGAAAAACGAGGGGGAAAAACAAAAAACCAAAGCGTCAGCCAGTGGCGGAGCAGAAGAACGAAAATAAAATGAGATCTTTGGTTTTTAATGGTAGGTGGCATCAAAGCCCACCTTGTTACATTTACTGTTTTTGAAGTCTGGGTGGCATCAATCACACACAGTGTGTCACTTACTGTGGCGACAGAGCCATTGAGCCACATTGACTGTATTTTAGACCGCAGATGGCATTAGGGCACAGTGACACTTTGGACACTAGGTGGCAGCACAACATATTTTTATTCTTTAGACACTAGGTGGCATCAGAGGCCCTGCCAGCATTTAGTGTATTTTATAGTCAAGATGGCATCAGGGCACAGTGTTCAATTCTTTGGACACTGAGTGGCAGCAGAGCTCACTGGGTGACATTTACTGTTTTTGAGGCCTGGGTGGCATCAGTCACACAATGTGTGTCACTTACTCTTCTTTGGACACTACATGGTGGGACGGAGGCTGTGTGCAGCATTTACTGTAATTGACATCTGAGATGGCATCAGGGCTCAGTGTGTGACACTTTGGACAGTCAGGGACTTGATAAAGTATTGTGTGCCCGTTTTACTCCTACAACCCTACTCACATTTGGACAATACTTGGTAACTCTGTGCCACCTAAACCCAATGTGTGTGTCACATGCTGTTCTTTCGATGGAGTGACGCAGCCCACGTGGTCAGCATTTCCCGTATTTTACACACGGCGTGTGAGTCCAAAGACACAGCGGGCAGCAAAGTGCAGTGAAACGTGGAGCTCCTGCCTGATGTCGTCACGCACGGGCGCTTTGAGGTCACCTGCCAGGTCCTGAATGACGGTCCGCTCTCAGTGTTTCGCACTTTTGTTTAAACCGCGACGCACACAAACGAACGCCTCATTCCCTTCCCAGTGAGGTGCTTCCTCGTTAATTCCAATATGTCGCCATTTTCCATCCCCTGTCCCGGTGACAATGCGGACAAAAAAAAGACAAAAGACCCCCGACAGCTTCGTCAAAATAAAAGTCCTGCAAAGCCTGTGATTCGAGTCCTGCTGCTGCACCGGGGGTCCTTTACTGGGGGTGTGAGGGGTCGCTGTCGCTAACTTCCTCGCCCCTTCCATCCACACTTCTGTCCTGGTGACGCGTGACATAAACTCCATTCGGCCAATAGACCAGGTGACAACTGAACGACGGCACAGGCCGTTGACTTGCACTCACTTGTGGTTTTGTTAAATGGGGTCCCGCCGGCGGCCCCCCGACTCTTGACTTCTTGTTCTTCACGTCCTTTATGACATTTACGAAGCACACTAGAGGAGCCCGAAGCCCACTCTCAGAAAACGCTGCAGAAACCGAAAAGCGAAGCGAAGCCAAAGCACAACTGGGAAAAGGATAATTTGGGGGGCACACAAGTTGGCAGAACATCCGCTCGTGGCCATACCATGCTCAGCGCCGTTTCTATTGGTGGTCCGTCTGCCCGCTCCGCCCTAAAGACCAGCTGGACATCGAGGAGGCTTCTGCGATTACCACGTTGCCTTGGGGCTCCACCGTCTGCTTCAGGGTGGTCAACATCAGAGGAGCACTCAGTGAGCGATGGGTGGCCTTACAATGACGAGGGCACAGGGGGGTGCCACTGGGGTCTGACATGGGGCTTCTGATTCTTCTTCCAGACTTAAGGAGCGGGTGGGGAGGTCTGGGTGGTCAGCAGTGGGCCTGCCACAGCGCTGCCACCTTCTGCAGGAGGTCTCTGTGGATGGCAGTGAGTTTGGCCAGCTGGTCGGCGTCCTGCCAGGCGGCAGTGATCTCTTCTTCAGGGTCTGTCATATCCTACAAGAAAACAAAAAAAAAAAAGAGGGCTACATGATTATTTTTTACTGGGGGGGCCCTGCTGCCAGTGGGCCACGTCAGCCTTTGTGGGTCCCGGTTGGTGGTCAGCATGGAGTGGCGCCTGTTGCTGTGGGCACTGCTGAGTTTAATCTCCCACCACGCACGTCATGTGGTGCCCCTCACCAGCTGAGCACATGGCATGTAGGCCTATTCAGGTAATGTGACCCACCCTTCTAGGCAGAGACCCCCTGGTGGGGACACATTGTGTTTGCATGGACGACTGTATTGTACCAAGCTGCCCACTGGGGGTGGCGGGGGGGGGGGGCATCATGTTACACCCCCATAACAAAAAAAGCCTTCAATCCCCCCCAGCAACCTCATAACCCCCAAGTAAAAAGAAAGACCACCATGAGAGGGACAATTAAAGACCACCTGGGTGGGAGTGGAGACCATCGACAGCACCTTCTCCACAGGTGCTCTAATGGGGTGTCAATGCTCAACATCTTAACCAATCAGGAGCAGCGACGACACCCACACTGAGTGTTACCATATGGGGGCGCTCTAACGTGGCACATTAAAAAAAATCAAACGGGGTCTGCACCTCCCAGACCACCAACCCGAGGTCACATCCAGGCAGACCACAGCGGGGTGGTCACTTGGTGGCATTTCTGGCCAGACACTTACAAGCTTCTTGAGTTCGGCGAGCACCTCGTCGTCCTCCTCAAAGTGAAGGTTGATGGTGGTGGTCTCAATCCAGGCCTCGTCCGTGTTTCTGGTGTCGTCCACGTAGCCCTTGTAGACCTGCGAGAGGGGAGTCGGGTGAGAGGAGGGTCACGCCAAGGGGAGCAGACCCCACGGTCACTGTGCAGATCATGGACTGGGTGGGAGAGCATGAGGGTGGGCTGGCATACCTCCTGGAATGGGACAAACCTACAAACGTAAGGAAAGAGCGAAAGCATCGAACCTCCCTGCCATCACTCAGCATCTCCGTGATCTTCTTTTGGAGAAACGGGCCGAGGATCCCCTTGAGCCTCGCGGGTAAGGCTTCACCCGGCTGCAGCAGGCCCTGCCGAGACACAAGAGAAGGACAATGACAGCCGTCAGGACCACCACACACTGGCAGCATTTGCAGCCTCCTCTTTTTGTGCCCTCCTCCTATGCTAGCTGGCCTCATGAGACCTGTGGAGGACACCCAGGCACACAATGGCAATGCCAGGATGGATCCAGGATTGGTAGACAGGACCAACATGGCCCAAGCTGGCATGGCTCTGCACCATCGTCCTGACTGTGTCTCAATACTACTGGCCAGCAACTGTGGACAACGTCTGGTCAGGATGGACCCTCGGATATCATGGACGGCCTACAAGTGCAGAAGGTGACAGGCCACTGAATGGGTAGTGAGGCCCCCAAGTGGCAGCGGGTCGCCCTCTGTGGGAGGTTCATCCTTCAGATCTGTAGCCGGGTGGTCACCATGACTGACGCCAGGGTACGTCTCACTCCTCTGCTGCCTCTGTAAGATGGTGGGCACCGATGGGGTGGGGATGCCATGTGTGACCTGGGGACAGCCACAAATCTGGGCATTCAGTAGTGGAGGAAGGATGTCACATTTAAGGGATGTCAGCCACTAGGTGGCATCAGGACTCACTGGCAGACCCGCTGTGTACGTAACGTGTGCTGCTTTTGAACACTAAGGGGGCACCAAACACACAAGGAGGGTCACTGATTGGTCATTGGACCCCACGCAGGAACACGGCCATCGTGTCACAGGTCTGAGTTGGCATCAGTTCAGTTTCTTTTTGTATGGTGCCCATCACTGACTGCAGGCTCAGGGTGCTGCTACAAGTTCACGGGCAGATGCCAATACAAGCTTTACAAATTACTGACTATGTAATTGATACGCGTAAAGAAGTGACAAGAAATAAATGGAGCCCACCAACCTGGGGGTCCGCGGCCAGCCAGAACTTAAAAAGTCAGACATGGTCAGAGTCCTCCAGACCTCAGCCAGATGGCCACCATGCGCTGGTTATTCTATGTAGAGGCTGCCATGATGGCACAGTCTTCATCGGGGCTCAGTGTGTGACACTTTGGACACAAGGGGGATGTTTGTTTTCCTGTAACGCTCTTTTGAACACCAGGTGGTGACACAGACCATTTACTGTGTTTTAGACAGAAGGTGGCATCTAAGCCCACCGTATAAAATGAGGTCTTTTGTTTTTAATGCTAGGTGGCATCAAAGCCCACCTTGTTACATTTACTGTTTTTGAAGTCTGGGTGGCATCAATCACACACAGTGTGTCACTTACTGTGGTGACAGAGCCATTGAGCCACGTTGACTGTATTTTAGACCTCAGATGGCATTAAGGCACAGTGTGTGACATTTTGGACACTAGGTGGCAGCACAACATATTTTTATTCTTTAGACACTAGGTGGCATCAGAGGTCACTGTGTGACATTTACTAGTTTTAATCACTCGCTGGCACTGATCACATGATGTGTGTGACTTAACTGTTCAATGGACACTACGGGGCATCAGAGGCCCTGCCAGCATGTAGTGTAATTTAGATGAGATGGCACCAGGGCTCAGTGTGTGACACTTTGGATGCTAGGGGACGTCACAAAGTGCCGTGCAATGTTTCTGCTCCTTTCTGGACCCTCCATGATAACAAGCCATGGTGTGACATTTACTGTAGTTAAGACAGTGGGTGCCACCACAACCCAATGTGTGTCACATACTGCTCTTTAGATGTAGTGACACAGCCCATGGGGTCAGCATTAACTGCGTGAGATGGCATTGGCACTCAGTGTGTGACACCTTCTGTGCTTTGGATGTTATGTAACGTGTTTTCACTTTTAGACACCAGGGGGCAGCGGATCCCATGTTCAACATTTAGAGTGCTGAGTCAGCAAGTGTCACTAAGTGTGTGGCACTTCATATGCTTTGGACATTCCGTAGGTGGCATCAGAATCTACCGAGTGACACGTTCCATTTCTTAGGACCCTTTTGTGATTTAATTGGAGAGCAAAGGTTTTAATCTTCTCTTTAATCTTCTTTTTAAGAATTTTTGTGATGTCCCCTATCATCCAAAGTGTCACACACTGAGCCCTGGTGCCATCTCATCTAAGTTACAATAAATTCTGAGACGGGCTCGTGCCTGGGTGTGATGTCATGGCGGTCATCGCCCTGTGCCTGCCATTCCCATCTCGTGGCCAGTGTCCCTAAACGGCCACTTCTCCCTTTTGTGTTTGTCGCCCCCGCCTGGTCGGACTGCTCCACGCATTTCACCCATGAAGCCACTCAGCCCGGCTCCAGCCACAATGGAGGGCTCAAAATGGCCGCGTGCCTTGGGCACTGGGAGGCGCCAGAGAGCTTCACTTTGTTGTCGTCGTCATTACGTTTTTTTGATTTATTTGTTATTTTTTTCTTCACGGGTTTTATTTCACTCTTGTTAGGATTTTTCTGTTGGGTGAATCTGCCTTTGCTGTTGGTTTGGCGTTTTAATGATGTGGATTGTGACTTTATACTTGTTATATGCCGTTTAGATGTCACGTGGTGGCACTCGGGTGCCCCTCGCTGGATCAGCTGAACTCTTCCTCTCATTTCTCAGACGAGCAGAGGTTTGTTTTTTCGCCATTTTGACTTTGCCATCCCAGCGACTCCTTTGGGCCCCCCCCCCTTAATTACATTTTACTTTTCTGACATTGATCTCTGCCAGTCTGACCCCCCCCCGCCCCCCTTTTGGCACCTTTCATCTCCCAGTCCCTTCTGTTTTATCCCAGTAACACCTGAGGGGGCCCAGAAGCCTTCACCAGATCTGAGTCGTATCATTATGGTCCGGTGACTGGGGGGCCTGATGTGGAGAGGTGGGCAGCAGGGTGGTGCCAGTCAGTGTGTGATAAGGTGGGAGCCGTCATGCCCGCTGTGAAAGGCGCTGTATCAGACAGGAATGTGCTACTCACCCCCGGAAAGGCCCACTGCTCGCACTCCTTGTGCTTTACTGAGAAGAAGCGCATCACCTTCTTAGCGGCTTTCATGCAAACCGAGCCGTCCGAGTTCCTCTTCCAGCTAAAAGTGAACCACAAGAAGACAAACAAAATGAGGCCAGAGAGCAGAGATGGACGCCTTTAGAGGGTCCAAATCCAAGCACCACAACGTGGGACGTCAAATCGGCATCACCTGCCGGACTACAAGGGGGTCGGTCCGCTCGTTGTCTTTACTGGACTCATGACACGATGGCGCAGAGGTTAGCAAATCGGGCCTGTCTCTCTTCAGGCTGTTTTCACGTCTGCTCATTTTCCTTCATCAAACTTGGATTCCTCCCCCCAAATCCCAATCGATTGGCACCTGCCCGCTGGTCTGGCATGCATGGGCGTGTTCTTATGAAGAAGTGATACAGACGTGGAGGAAAAGGAGTGTGGGGCTTCCAAAAAAGACCTTCACTGGCCTTCCTAGAGATGGCCGGCCAGCCCCCCCCCAAACTCCACAGGCGGGCTTTGGCCTAAAATGGGGCTCTGATTTTTTAAAAGTTCACAATACTTTAAAATGTCCATCAGAATAAACAAAAATGACACGGAAGGGAGAGGATCCGTCAAAACCCCTGGCCTGCCACGAGACGTTTTATTCAGGCCTCCCTAGATTTCCAAGACATCTCCTTGCAGTGAATCCTTTTAAATGGAGAGCCCAGGAGTGCAGACACCGAACTGGGATGAGGTGAGGAACTCGGTTAAGGCGGACATCTGGGCTCTCAAATTAACCTCTGAGATGCATGAGACCACTTATGGTGTTCTCTCTTGGCAAAATGCTCTGACGTCATTAAATCAAAGAGTTAAACGATCTGGTGGACCCCAAAAACAAGCATGGGGGGCTGCGTCTCCAGACTTGAGCACTGTGCACTCAGCTCATCAACGTAAATTTAGCGATTCCTGAAATGTTGAGCCACATTATTTAATGAATCGCGCCATCGCCCGAGCAGTTGCCTCACGAAACATATTTCTGTGGAGGCTTCCACCATTTGCTATCCATGGCTGCTGGATGCGCGTGTGAAGTAAAGACTGCGGGGTCAGAGTCGCTGGAAGGAGTTTAGGAGGGAGAACTTCAGGATGTCCAGAAGGCCATTTGGAAAGATCTGCTGTGAGCTGAGAGATGTGACGAGCCCGGGCCCAGTGATCATGTGTGCCCCTCGGCCGCGGACACACACAGTGCACACGTAATCCGTAACTGCAACCTGGTTAGCAGTTCACGTGGCTGCATAGCACACGCTGAAATCTACGTGTCTTCACCCGGTTTCTCAAAGACCAACATCCTGATTTTTCCAACATGGCATTTTAGAAACCGAGGCGAATAAGCGGATTATTAAAGTGCATGTAAACACATTCACTATGAGCACCTCAGCACGTCCAAACACGAGAAGGTGGCACAGTAATGCCGAGTGGCGGCACCTCTCACCAGGTGAGGATCAGGTCCATGGAGTAGTTGGGTCCCAGATGATTGAGTGTCCCTCTTCCGGTCAGGCCCGTCCTTCCCATGGGATTCCTGATGAGTCAAGGAAAAGGGGAAAAAATAAAAGTGTTAAAAGGGGCGTGGCCTAAGTGAGAGAACGAATGTGGGTGGAATGATACCTAGGAGGGCGGGGCCAAATGGAAAATGCATATGGGAGTGGAGGCATAAGAGAAACACACATAGGGCGGGGCCACAGGGGGAAGACAGGGAAAGCCAACTGGAGGGCTGGGCACAGGAGCGGGCGCTGGTACATACAGTAGATTGAACTTCTCATACCGTATAAAGCATAAGAAATTCCTTCAAAAAGGACCTGAGCAAAAATCAGAGTTGGGCAGCAGCTAAGAGGCCGACCATCGACCGCAGCCTGGCACTGAGGGTTCTCATGGAGCGCAGATGTGATTTTCGGCTGAGTTTCTTTGCAGCCTTTGTTGATTTTCATAAAGCGTTTGACTCAGTTGATCGAGCTGCCCTGTGGGACATTCTGAGGGTTTGAAGGATTCCCTCGAGGTCACTGGATATCATGGCCGGCCTGTCCACTGGTACTGTGAGAGCTGTACAGAGTGGAGGAAGACCCTCTCAGTTGATTCTGGGGTCCGTCAGTGGTGTGATCTGCTCTTACCCTATTCAATGCTTACATGGACTGGGTGGTGGGCAAGGTTGTGGGCATCTGACGGTGAAGAGAGATTCATGGATCTTGACTTTGCTGATGATGCTGTGATCTTTATAGAGTCAATGGAGGCTCGAGAGACTGAGTGATGGGTCTGAGTGTCTGGGCTTGTGAGGGTCCTGATAAAAACCAACAGCCAGGCCTTTAATGACCTCTTGGGCACGGCCATCAGCAGTGTGTCTGTCTGCGGAGAGAGTGTCACCTTGTCATCGAGAGAAGACTTAAGTAGAATGCCCAGAGGGGACTGGGCGGTCTCATGACCTCTGAACCCCTGCAGATTTTATTTTTTTCTCCGGCCGTCTGGAGTTTTTTTTTGTTTTTTCTGTCCCCCCTGGCCATCGGACCACCTTACTCTTATTCTATGTTAATTAATGTTGACTGATTTTATTTACTTATTGTGTCTTTTATTTTTTTATTCTTCATTATGTAAAGCACTTTGAGCTACTTTTTGTATTAAAATGCGCTGTAGAAATAAATGTTGTTGTTGTTGTTGAGAGGTTTATTTACAGTACCTTGGCAGTGACATTCATGTGACTCTGGTGACTCTTCCTATGAAGTCAGTAGACGGATTGGGGGGGTTGTGAGGTCACTAGAAATGGGTGTGTGGCACTCCTGATATCTCAGCAAAAGAACGAAGGTCCAAGTGTTTAGAGTCCGGGTGCTTCCTGTTTGTGAGACATGGACACCATCCAGTGACCTGAGATGAAGACTGGACTCCCTCATGTGTCTCTTCAGAAGGTCCTTGGGCGCCACTGGTTTGACTTTGTGTTGCTCACGGAGTCCCAATGAGGCACATGACCTGCATTGTGAGGTGGCGCCATGTGGCACGATTCCTCGAGGGTGATCATCCTCAACGTTGAGGACCTGAGTGGCTGGACCAGGCCGAGGGGACTCCCACGTAACACCTGGCTGCGGCAGATGGAGGGTCATTTCCGGAGGGTGGGACTGGACCGCGTGTCTTCCTGGGGGGCTGCCAACCGGGGTCCTGAGGTGTTTCATCGTGCGGTGGGTGTGGCAATGCGTCGTATCAGCGCAGGCTCCCCAACCTGACCTGACCTGAACTGCGGCACCTAAAAATTCCAATATAAGGCAACAGTACGGAAAATAATGACATCGACGGGATGTGGGGTTCAAGTGGAAGACTTCCTAGCATTTACGTTTACTTATCCAAAGTGACTTGCAGTATTTGAGACACAATCGGCTCCATTTCTTTTGTTTCTCCAATCAGAGGACAGGTTGATGAAGTGACTTGCTCAGCAGTGGGATTTGAACTGACAGCCTCAGCCACTGCGCCACACTGTCACGGCGAGGACAATTCATTGGTTGTTGCTCTTCACCGAAGACATTTGGGTTTGAGATGCAAAGATGAATGTGAGACGAGAGTTCAGACCTTCAGCTTTTATTTCCTGCTATCGACATCACAATGTGTTGAACATTACAGAAGATCGCACCTTTTGGTGGTTCAGGACCAGATCATCGTAAGACTTGGTGGAATTGCTTGTAACGCCTGGATCACCCAGCCTGTGACTCCTCGACATCACCAGATGGCGGCCTTTTCTTCTTCTGTTCTGTCTTCCCAGGCCGGTCCTGCCGCCTCTTTCAGTTGCCGTTTGTTTCTCTTCGGTGTCCTCTTCGTGTCTAATTGAGCTATTGACTTGTCCAGTCTAAACCTGATGAGGTCCTTAGTTGAGTTGGCCGTGTGGTTGGCATCCTTATCTGGCTTTGTGATGGAAGCTCCTCCCGATGTTATGACTCCAAAGCAAGTGACGAGGAGAGAAACGTTCAAGAACAAGGCAAAGGGGTCAAAACCAGAAAGATCAGACGAGCAAAAAGGAATGACTTCCTCCGAGTCAGAAAGTCGTAGCAAAGGGCAGCAGACACGGGACTTCAACGTACACAACGGATCTGCTGCACGGCGATGCAATGCGGCTTTATGTGCAGCTCTGAAAGACAAGGACCGCCGTCACCTTTAAATCCATCAAGATGAAATCAGGGACACGCCTGTGACAACTACAGTGAGGAACATCAGTATCTGAACACCCTGCGAGTTCTCCCACTTAGAAATCATGGAGGGGTCTGAAGTTCACATTGTAGGTGCAATCCCACTGTGAGAGACGGAATGTAAAAAAAAATTCAGGAAATCCCATTGTATGATTTGTACAGAATTTATTTGTATTGCACTGCTGCACATAAGTATTTGAACACCCGGCAATCAGCAGGAATTCTGGCTCTCAAAGACTTGTTACTCTGCCTTTAAGACGTCCACCTCTACTCCACTTAGTAGCACCTGTCTGAGCTCTTTAAAGACACCTGTCCACCCCACAGTCAGTCAGACTCCAACTACTACAAGTACCATGAGCAAGACCACAGAGCTGTCAAAAGACACCAGAGACAAAACTGTGGACCTCCTCAAGGTTGGAAAGCTTCTACGGGGCAACTGCCAAGCAGCTTGGTGAAAACAGATCAACTGTTGGAGCAATTATCAGAAAATGGAAGAGGCTAAAGACGACTGTCAGTCTCCCTCGGACTGGGACTCCATGCAAGATCTCACCTCGTGGGGTATCACAGATGATAAGAAAGGTGAAGAATCAGCCCAGAACTAAATGGGAGGAGCTGGTCAATGACATGAAGAGAGCTGGGACCACAGTGTCAAAGGTCACTGTCGGTAGAACACTATGCCGTCATGGTTTCAAATTGGAAGGTTCCCCTGCTCAGGTCATCACATGTCCAGGCCCATCTGAAGTTTGCCAATGACCATCTGGATGATCCAGAGGAGGCATGGGAGAAAGTCATGTAGTCAGATGAGACCAAAATAGAACTTTTTGGTCTAAACTTCACTCGCCGTGTTTGGAGGAGGAGTTGCATCCCAAGATCACCATCCCTACTGTGAAGCATGGGGGTGCTTTGGGGGTGCTTTTCTGCGAAGGGGACAGGACGACTGCACTGTATTAAGGAGAGGGTGAATGGGGCCATGTATTGTGAGATTTTGAGCAACAACCTCCTTCCCTCAGACGGAGCACTGAAGATGGGTCGTGGCTGGGTCTTCCAACGTGACAATCACCCGAAGCACACAGCCAGGATAACCAAGGAGTGGCTCCGTAAGAAGCATATCAAGGTTCTGGAGTGGCCTAGCCAGTCTCCAGACCTAAATCCAATCGAAAATCTTTGGAGGGAGCTGAAACTCCGTGCTGCTCAGCGCCAGCCCCGGAACCTGACAGATCTGGAGGAGGTCTGTGTGGAGGAGTGCTGTGTTACGGTGTGAGCAAACCTGGTCAAGAACTACGGGAAACGTCTGACCTCTAACTGCAAACAAAGGCTTCTGTACCAAATATTAACACTGATTTTCTCAGGTGTGCAGCAGTGCAATACAAATAAATTCTGTACAAATGGGATTTCCTGAATTTTTTTTTTTTACATTCGGTCTCTCACAGTGGGAATGCACCTACACTGTGAATTTCAGACCCCTCCATGATTTCTAAGTGGGAGAACTTGCAAAATCGCAGAGTGTTCAAATACTTCTGTTCCTCACTGTACATGTGCCCGCATGACGGGCGCCCAGAATAACGCTGAATACACACGACTCTAAGTGACGGTCAAAACAGCACCAAAGAAAAAAGACAATTCCAAATATCGACATAAAATATCTGAACAAATGCCAGAAGTTAGAAGGTTTGATTAGTTGCGATGCGTTTCCCTGTAAACTGGCAGACAGAACGGCTCTGTAGACGTCTGATGTTGTGAGTTTAGAACATCAGAACGATTTAGACGAGCACAGGCCATCTCAACCCAACAAAGCTCACCAGTCCCATCCACTTACAGTAACTCCTCCAAATGAAGAGTTTTGAAGGTCCCTGAAGTCCTACTGTCCACCACACTTGCTCCAGGCGTCTGTGGTCCTCTGGTTGAAGAAAAACCTCCTAATGTTCATGTGAAATGTTCCAGAACAGGATTCTAACTCCACCGTGCTTGACAGATGAGCTCATATGTTTTGGGCCATAAGCAGATCCCATCTTCATCCTCACTTTGGACTTTCCATCACTTTGGCAGACGTTCATCTTCAAACTTTGTTCCAGAACTTGTGGCTCATCCAGTCTGGCTTTCTGATTCTTACTACTGATGAGGGGTTGGACTCTTGTGACGTGGCCTCTGTAGTTCTGCTCTTGAAGTCTTTGATCGGTGGGCTGTGATGCCTTCACTCCTGCCCCGTCACTCTCTGTTATTTTTGTGTTTTTCTTCACAGCTCTCTCCATGTTTCTGTCTTCAGCTGCTCGGCCGATTCGTCTGATGTCAGTTGTTCAGGACTCCAGTGGTTTCTTCCTTTCTCAGAACATTGCAGATTGTTGGTCTATTGTCTTGTGCAGTTCCTCGGCCTGATTGTCCGTCTTTTCTCAGCTCTTTGCCCATAGACAGCTCTGTGGTCCTCATGTTGGTTTGTCCTTTTTAACAACACGTGCGCTTATCGCCAGTCAAAGAATTGAGAGGTCGCAGTCAGAGGGTTTAAACAGGACACCCCTGGCCCTAGACTAAGACACGGGGGGTGGTGGTCTGCTACAAAAGGTGCCATCTTCTGGATTGTTGAACACGTCGAGATGTTTACCAGCTGATCAAAGCCAAACTGTACAACAAAAACATTTTTTTTAGCTGTTCCAATATTTTTGAAGAAGGGGTCTGTACACTCAGTTTTTATCGCGCCTCAAGGGAGCCCCTGCACATGCTGTATAGCGCCTTTCATGAGGCAGAATGCTAAGTGCAGTTTTCATCTCGACGTTCCAAGACACGACAGTGGAGGAAGACCAGAGAACATCCTGAGCACTGCGGGTTTTCAGAGGTGAGGAAAGAGTGAAGGAGCAAAGGGAGAGGAGACAGGAGAGAATCGCTTAACGCTGTCAAGGGTTTATACTTCACGGTCAGAACACATACGCACCCGCATCATGGCTGCCACGCGTTCCCAGCGTTCATTTGACGCGTCCTAACAGCAGGTCCTCAGAAATGAACACAACGCGTGCGCGACTTGCAGTCCCAGCAAAAAGTCGGGGGGCACAGTGTGCTACAAGTCGGGATGTGACGTCAGAGTCTCTGTTTACTATCGACATGTGACAGAAAGTCGTTATGCGGATCCTACGAGATCGATGTGTGCGCTTCGATGTTTGACGAATGGTTCGATGTGGTGAAGCAAAATGCCGACATACAAATGTATTTGTGGTGCTTTTATATTCAAGCGTCGCATATTCCCCATCGTAATGACACGATTCATTTTAAAAGTCTCACAAACCGTCTTCTGTGCGTCCTCTTTTTTCTTGGGCTTCCTCCTGACCTGACAGCAGCGGATCGCCAGCAATAGATCAGCACACAGAACACGTTAAATGTCTGATATTCCAACTCTCTGCACATTTAGAACCCTTAGATTTATTATTGATATCACTTACATGATGAAATGCATTAAAGTGTGTATGTTACATGTTACAGATAAATCGTTAATTTTGTTTAAATATTGAATACTGTTAATAATTACACACGTGGGGGTGACACGGTGGCGGAGCGGTAGCACTGCTGTCTCGCCAGAAGTCTCGTCCCTGGTGTTCCCTGCCTGGAGTTCTCGTGTTTTCCTGCTGGGTTTCCACACTGGGCTCCGGTTTCCTTCCAAAGACATGCAGGTTTGGGGACACTAAAATGACGCCAATGTGTGTCTGTGTGTGTGCTTGTAGTCACCTTGTGATGAGCTGATGCCCTATCTAAGAATTGTTTCTGCCTCGTGTCCAATGCCAGCTGGAATGGGCACATCCCTGGATTGGTGGATTTAATCATTAAACATCATTTTCAGAGACATTGCGGTAAGGTGTCATCGGAATTTAACGGCTGTTCCAGGCAATTCACAACACAGAGAAGCCGAACCTGATCTCACCGTGATGATATCTCGCATTGCCACCTGCTGGATTCTTCCAGATTTACATAAAGTATTAACAGTAAAACACTTGCGTAGCAGGAGCGTCCGCCAGAGCGTGCGTCACGTCTCGTGAAGTATAACCCTGGCCGTAGGTGCAGGTCAACGGTAAACTTCACACAAATCATACAAATGACTACGAAGAGGTTGAGAGCGGCAAACTGGCGCTTTACCTTCTCCACTTGACGATATTGTCACACTTGTCACACATCTCCACACGACTCACCTGTATGTTTGAGCAGAGCCAGCAGCAGCCGCAGACCTGGGGAGATGAAGGTTCACGTGTTATAAAACAAAGGAGGGAAAGAAGGGGCACCTCATTCACAGCCACCACCTGTTTCTTTAATTTTATTGATTTTTAGTTAGAGACAGATGACATTCCATACAGTCACGACAAATGTATTTATTTATTTATTAACATTTTATTAAATTCATTTAAAATCAAAAAACATTTCACACAAGCAAGTCAAGTTTTACAAAGCTAGGTTCGGATCAAAACAAATTTAACAAATCAAAGCAAAATTCTGGACATTTTGCCCGTTTCTTTACTTACTGGCCGTTTGGTTCTTCGGTCGCAGGTCCTGTCTGGGCGTCGTATGCCAGGGGCTTGTAGGCACTGAAGTCGACCTGCAGGAAGCACAGCAGACACGTCAGCTTGAGAGGCCACCATACCATACCATGTGGCCCTACACCTGGCTGCGGATCACCAGCTTTAGGGCACCACGTCAGTCAGCCCCGCCACCAACAGGTATGCCAGGTAAGTAACTATACCTCCCAGGGCACCCTCTCATCTGGCACGGGAAAACGCTTGACACTTGAGCCCGGGTACAGCAGCTGTCTGGCATTTACATGATGGCGATGCTCGGGGACCTCCTCCTTGTCGAGGGTCTCTTTCTGCTCCACCTCCTTTTTCTTCCCACCTGCTTAGTAAACGAGAATCACAAAGATGGCTGGCAGAGAAACAACAAACGGGAGATGCAAATCAGGGGCACCCAAAAAAAAGACCAACAACTCACAGCATGCCAGCGCCCCCTGGCAGGAGATGAAGCCTTTGGCTGCCAAGGCGTTCACAATCGAGCCTAACGCCTCTGTAGACATTGACACCTGCAAGAGAAGCAGAGCGGCATAGCGCCAGTGTCAGCACCACACGGAGGCCAACATGCCACACCATTTATGCGCCCAAATCTCACCTGCTCCTCCAAGTGAGCCAGCCGCTTCTCGATGACCTGCTTGCCATTGTCACCTTCCAGTAGTTTGACCAAAATGCCAACCCTGCAAGAATGAGCCAATGTGGTCAAGAGCAAGTGTGGGCATCCCAACATCCCATTTTAACTAAAGAACTGCCCGTCATTAGGGTCTCTCCTAATTCTCATTGTGCTCTCTTAATTAATCATTTCAGATGGACGGCTGTTCCCCACCCCATCTTAATGTTAGTGTCTGTGAGGGGCCTTCACTATGCCCCCTTTAGCTGTCACTGGTGCCCCCACAAGATTAATTATTCCAAACTGAACCCCTTCCAATCTCATAGGTGGTCCCTGACATAAAACCTGCCCAAAACTTGCTGCTCCTCCCCTATTTACTATATATTGGGGTCTCCTTATCTACCCCCTTAGTACTGGGCAAGCCCCACTAAGAATGATTTACATTGACCTCAGCCCCCCATTACTTTACACTCCCGACCCCACCTCTCAATACAAATTGAGGTGTTCACTTATTTCATCTTCCTTTTGGGGTCTCTCAGTCAATTCCCCCTTTTACATTCTCTTTGGTGGTCTTTCCAGCTGTCCCCATTCCTTATGTCACACTGATCTCTGCCACGTCCTTCATGAGGATCAAACCCCATGTCACCATAACTGTACACTGGGGTCTTCCCATCTGCCCCATTATTTCTCGCTGGGGATCCCCCCAGATTGATCATTTCCTTAACTTTTCCCCCTCCTGGTCTTTTCCATCAAGTCACATTGCTGTCCTTTGGGGTCTCTTCGTCTACACCCCAACAATTCTCATTGGGGTTTCCACAACATTAATTCATTTACATTTACAGCTCACAAGGTTTTCTTCTCTCCAATTTCTGTTTGGGGTCTTTCCATCAACGCTTATTAATCCCAAACCCCCGTAACCCCCCATATTCCCAGCACTTCTGCATCACCTCCCTCCAGCTGTGGCTCATCAACCCTATTTCTATATACGGGGAGAGCCAACATGAAGTACCCCATTTCCCAAGGTCATTGAGTGAGGTAGTGGCGGCCGAGTGGGTGGGGGTCCTTTGATAGGAGATCACTTGTAGTTTTCAGTCAGCCACATGCCTTGGTCCGGTGCCCAACGTGCTTTCACTGTTCTTCAAAACACGACAAATCCATCATCACTACGCAACGTGCCTTCTGAACGCACTTCAGCATTCCTCCTGACGGTGACGTCCCAAATCAGAAGACAATTCTAAATTGAGACAGACGGGTACAACATTGAACAGACAATCTCCAGGCCGTCCACAGACTCTAAGAACACCTGAAATCATCCCAGCTGTAGGGGCGTCCATTATGTTGTCTCCTAGACCTTCAGCGCACTTCGGCATTTCCAACACGTCTTTGATTTTGCACGAGGACCTTCATTCCCATCCACACAAAATGGTGGCCGTGCAGGAACTCACTGGGAGAGACAGGGAGAGCCGTAGAGAGTTGTGTGCAAACATTCTGCAAACCGTTCATCGAGAGGCCATCGTCATGTGACGTCAGCCACGAGGCCCATTTCCATTTGAATGGTTGCGTAAATAAGCAAAACTTTCACTTTTGGGCTGAAACCAACCCTGGTGAACTTCATCAGAGACCCCGCACAGCGTGCACACGGGTTACAGTTTGGGGTGCCATTGCAGAATTTGGCATTGTAGGCCCTTACTTTATTGAGAAGGGGGGGAGCAACGGTCACCGTCACTTCAGAATGTCACATTGAAATGTGAGAGAACTGGAAGTAATGGATGTGGTGGATGTCTGGTGTCAACAGGATGGAGCAACAGGTCACACGGCCTGTGTGGAGATCCATGCAGGTTCTGTGAGAGATGTTTCCGGGGAAGCTGATCTCCCTGCACGGCGATGTCGGCGGGCCTTCACGTCACCTGATCTCGCTCCGTGACATTTCTTCTTGTCTCAAGTTGAAGGGATACACACACCGACCTCAGAAACTTGAAGGATGCTATTCGCCATGAAATCGCTGCTATTCTCCTTGAAATGGCCGAATGAGTCATGTGAGCGTTCAGAAATCGTCTTGAAGAGCGTACCGCTAATGAAGGCCGGACCCCCCAATTATTTTCATTTCGATTGAGCTCTGTAAGCAGCCCATGATGGTCACTTCCACCAGACCACTGCACTTTGGGCTTGTTTCTGCCACTCAATAACTTGTCACTGGGGTTTCCTCCAATATGAAGCATTTGGACTTCTTCAAGATCGACGGTCTACCAACAAACATTCAGCTCCCGATCCTTTCCTTCAAATGTTCTTCACTGTCTGGAGCTGAGACAGAACACGTGAAGTTCAACGTTACAACTGAGGTGACTCAACTCTGTGAAGATCAAGAATATTTGAGGCTGCTGACCTCACTGCTGTGGTTTAACGTCTCCTCACTGAGGTCGAAACGGGCACCTGAAGGTCCTTCACAAGCCTGAACCTCACATCCTCCACCCTTGTGGGCTTTTCTGGGGACCTTCAGAAATTCCAAGGCTTTATCAAGCAGGGCGAGCTGAGTTTGTTTTATTTAGCTTTGGACCACGGCTGGCCCTTGGATATGCTGCTTAGGGTCAGCCTTAGGGCCTCACACGTATTCCACCGACTGGTGAGCTTTGTTGGGCTGAGTGTTCGAATGTTCTTCTCTGTCTATTATTCTTCTAAATTGAAGCACCGCCCAGAGCGGCACAAACTCTAGCTACACCGCTGTGTCTCTGACTGGACTAAGAAAGAGCTTATTATTTCTGTGCTAGTTGGTAAATCTCCTGAATGGGCATCGTCATGCCAATCAACATCCTAGCAACCAGAATCTGAATAATTGTCTTCCATTTCTGACTACGAGTCTTGGATTTCTCACCATCTGCTAGTCCTTTCGCTCCCAACGATCCTCCACACCCACCCCAGGACAGTGGAGTCTCTGCCCCCAACTCACACCATTGGACAGGCCGTTTTGCTAACTCATGTAAAGACACACCCAACAGTAGGCAGGAGTGTCTGTGGGAAAGTGGGGATGTATATGAGTGCCCAAGTGACAAGAGGGTACAGGGGGTGACATATTTGATGACCTGAGCCCGAGAAGGAGGTCTCACTCAAGTGTCTGGGTCTGTGTGCCCTCCTACCTATCGGTCAGGTCCTGGATCTTCTGCTCGTTGCTGTTGCTCAGCTCCTGCTGCAGTCTCATCAGGTAGATCTCCTTCATGAAGGACTCCCAGGAGAGGAGCGCCATCTCCTCGCTGTTGGGCAGCTCTTGTTCTGGAAGGAAGCACATAGAAAGGGGCACTAACATCATGAAGCTCTCCCCAGCAAAAAGCATCTCCAGCACTGCCTTCACCAGGCAATCTTGAGAGTCAGTTTACCACCTTGGCACACCTGAACACCCAAAACAGCACCACGTTGATTTTCAATCACTGCCCGGTGGCACACAGCCTGGCACAATGCATGCAGCTCAGTTGTGTTTCAGACTTACTGAACTGCTTGTATCTCTTGTCCTCCTTCCGCTTGGTAACCCGCTTAAAGAACAAGTAGATGTGCACCAAGATGATGAAGGGTGGTGGGAACGTCGGGTGACAGTGGTACTCCTTGATCAGCCCAAAACGCTGGAACTTCCAGATCTGCTCATCGTTGTCCTGTACCATCTGGAAAGTGAAGCTGTGAAGACAAAGGACACCCATAAAGATGATCCCAAAATGGCCTGGGACAATGAAGAACGGGCACAGCTGGCAGACTGGGCTGGCACAGAGCACTCAGTGAATACTGAAATGATAAGGGAATGGACGGAGCTGGAAACTAGATAGAACTACTGTGGAAGAAGAGCATGTCACACTGAGGTGGTATTAAATAGGCATCTGGCACCCACAGCATACTATGAAGAGGGTGCACCATGAAGGAAGCTGGCACTTAGCATCTAATGTCAGGAGTGGTGCACCTTGCAGGGGGGCTGTAAAGACCCACATGGCACCAAGAGCATCCTGCAAGGAAAGGTAAACCACACAGAGGACATTTAGGTGGACATGTGCCACTTTGTGTTGTGTGGTCATTTCTACATGGCAGCTGCCACTCTTAAAGCAGATGCAGCTGCACGGACTGCCACCAGAGGTCGCCAAAGAAAACCACATAACATCTGCACCCAGTAGCCCCCCAGACCCACATTCTGTACACCACTTAATGCCAGTTAGATCTGTCAGGTGCCCTGCACACTTACTTGAACATGGCAATCAGCAGGTTGAGGAGCAAAATGTTGGCAAACAGCAGGTAGATGCAGACAAGAATGATGGTCAGCCAGGTGGGGAAGGCCGGCTTCCCGTTACTGTCCAAAATGGGGCACTTGGGTTTGGTGGGGTTGGTGCCATTCACGGTGCACTGGCTTCCGTCGTAGTTCACACCTGGAAGAAGACAAAGGGGGGTTAAGTTGGTGGGCCTTTTAGCTTCACTGTGGCACTCAAACAATGTTACGTGTGTGCGTGGGGGGACTCTACAGTACTATAGCAAGATAAGCCCCCTTTTCAAACGCCTGAGGGTCTGTATTTGCTAATCTTTCACCTGCAGACCGGAGGACGAATCCCAAGATGAACTGTGATGTCATGTCCGGATTTCGCCCGTCTCTTCCACACTATTTTAAGAACGACGGTACTGGAAGTCAACATTCAATTGGCAACCGGCGAGCACGGAGCTCCATGGAATACAAGTCACTTGACCGGGGACAGGGTCACTATATGGCACTAGATGATGTTGTGAGACGGCATTTGAACTTTTTTCTTTGCCTTACTTTGTCATACCTTGTTGGTCCCCAACCCCTCACAGTCTCTAACAATTCATGTCATTACAACACATACGCCTCTTGACCCACCCAGAGTGCTAAAGCTCACCCCTTCACTTCGGACTGCTGCCTGGACTTGAGCGCTGAGGTCAGTGGTGGCCCAGAACCTTCAAAGAGAGATGGCACACACAAAGTACAAGGGGTGGCACTGCAGCATTAAGAGGTGACATGTCTAAAGTTCAGGAGGTGGCACTGCAGCATTAAGAGGTGACACATCTAAAATTCAGGGGGTGG
>JANRMT010062814.1:2847863-2896957 GCA_026402145.1 Polypterus bichir lapradei
CCCCCAGCAGATGCCAAGCTTACTGTCCATGCTTGAGGGCATCTGTCCAAAGATGGTGAGGTAAGGCTGGTACACGACCCCACGGAATATCCATTCCAGCCTGGTCTCGTTTTCAATCAGGATGGCCTGTCTGGCGACTCCATAGGCCACAACCCAGACCCCCAGCAGGAAGAGGAAGAAGAAGACGTCTTTGAGCTGAGGAAGAAACACACAACAAGGTCACAACACAGTGTCCCCTGCAGGCGATGCCCACACTGCCCCCCTGGTGGAGCCCCCCCACACTTACCATGCGCTTCACTATGATGATCTTTGGCCCCAGGTTTTTATTTACAGTAAAAATGTCCACGAGCCGCAGGCAGTAAACGATGAAGCCGATGCTCAAAATGATCCGACCAAAGTACAAAGTGGCGGGGGCCAGCCTAAAATTAGAACAGCCAATGAGAACTCACTTAGAGGGCAGCCCTGCAGGTCTTCTAGAGTGACCTGGTGTGCTTCTGCCCAGAAATGTCCCCTGCCCAACATCAGCAAGTATACTGAAGCCCTAAGAGCACATTGTGGTCCTGCCAAACAGGGGTGTGGCCTGCAGGGGGCACACCAGCTCCCTAAACCCGACACAGACAGATGCAGACACAAATTCCAGCACAACACTGGCCTTAATTCCGCTGTGGGAAACTCTTCTCCTTTCGTTTCCCACCTGCACAGCACAGTCCAGCCAATGGAGAACAGTTGTAAAGCCCAATAACGCGGAACTTTGTCTTCCTCATCTCTCTCTCGGTCTCCATCTCGTGTCCTCATCCAGCAAGCTTTGTCCTCCGCCTCCTTACTCGGGCACCTGCACCCAGAAGTACTTCCAGTGACCCGTCAGTGTGGTCCGGAAGCACTTCCAGGTGAGGCGGAAACCCAATAAAGTAGGGCTCTGCTGTCTCTACAGCACCCCCTGGCAGCACCCATGGAACCCAACAGGATTGTGCCGAACTCCATCTCCCATGAAGCCCTGTGGGAATCTGGGGCACCACGGCAACCAAGGAGGTGCTGCCATCTAGTGTTCCAGGAGAGATAAGATAAGATAATGCTCAGTGTATATCCTCTCCCTTCCAGTATGGAGGCGTCCACCATAAGGGGCATCCATGCCCTATGTCACTCTATCCAGCAAGGCCACCCGTCTCCTTGCCAGTCCTTTCTGGTACTTATGTCCACAACACATGGAATGCAGTGAAATTCAAACTTCTACTGCTTGTATGTGCTAAATATGGTTGTGTTCACTGGGGGCACAATACCTGCAACAGTGCTGGGCACCATGCCACTTCTTATTGTAACCCCACAGCCCTGGCATAGTTTGATAACCAGAGACAAACCAAATCTCTGTGTTGGCACGACCCTCTTGAATTGATTGGTTCAGTGCAGGTGGGTCAGATGTCTCCTCTTCAGCCCTACTGTATTCCATCACAGTGATGCCATCCTACCCACAGGAGGCACCATTACCCCTCGCCAACAACATGATTCTGTCCAGAGAGGCTGACCACCTCCACCCCAGACCCTTGTGTGTTACTAGTTCTACCCGGAGACGCCACCTGTGCCCATACAGCCCTCCCCAGTTCTATCCACAGTGTTCCTGGTTCCATTCTTCACTGACACTCCACATCCTTAACCAATCCAGGTGGGCCATGTGCCTCCCCCCTTGGGACCTCCTGAGCCCCAATGACCACAAAATGATTACAACGACAGTAATGGACCCCATAGCAACACTTCAAGTTCACCCACATTCGGTCCAGTGGGGCCACCTGCCACTACATGGATCTGTACCACCACCTATAGACTGGCATACTGTCCTACAAGAAGGTTTTTAGAGCACCCAGAATGGCATTGCCCTGCACTTGCACCCCAACTGCAGTCTCCACAATTGTTGTGGGACACCAAATCTCCAAAGATTGTAGTTAGAAAGGTAAAAATAATCAGGAGATGACAACAAGTGGCGGAGTGGTGGCTCTGATGATTGGGGATCTGCGCTGACAATCAGAAGGTTGGCGGTTTGAATCCCATAAATGCCAATAGGAACTCTGCTCTGTTGGGCCCTTAAGCGAGGCCCTTAACCTGCAATTGCTGAGCGCTTTCAGTAGTGAGAAAAGCGCCATATAAATGCAAAGAATTATTATTATTAACAAGGTACGAAAATCAAGAAAATGAAGAAAAACGCGGTCAGCATGTAAAAGAGATAAAAAAACGAGAGAAGCATGAGGGCAGAAGTCGGGGACACAAAGAGGTTCAAAATACCGAAAGGAGGCCTGACGCCAATGAGGTAAGGGGGCTAACTGCCCCTTCAGCTTCTAGAAGGTTTGTAAAAACCAAGAAAGTGTCGTGCAACACACCCGGCACCGTGATGTAACTGACGTGACGGACCTCTGATGTCACATGACGTGTTCCATTCACCGTCGTGTAAGCAAAGAACAGGATGAGAACAAAATAAAATATCAAAAAAATGTCAAAAACCACTGAAGATCTACAAAAATCAAACAGCACGCAGAAAACGGGATCATCACAACAAGTTCACTGGGCCGAGGAGGTCTTCAGACCCCTCACTCTCTGTACATTTCATATGATATGGAGAAATCTGACCTCAGTAACCTGTAATGACAAAGGGACGACATGTGACCAGAAAGGTTTACAAATTTATTAAAAATCAAAAATCTCTCATTCCTAGAAGAATTCAGACCCTTTGCTGTGCTCAGGTACCACCTGCTTGCTTGAATTCTCCTTGAGATGTTTCCAGAACTTGAGTGGGGTCCACCTGTGGCCAAGTGAACTGACTGGACATCGTTGAGAAAGTCGCACATGGACCTGCATAGAGAAGAAGGTCCCACAATTCACACTGCATGTCAAGACAAACACCAAGCCGTGAAGTCCAAGGAACTCCCTGAGGACCCCCACAGACCAGACTGTGGTGAGACACAGATCAGGGTGCGGGGATCAAACCATTTATAATGCTTTGTGTGTCTTACCCTCGAGTTCTTAAGGAGGCTAGCGAGTGCAGATATAAACCCTCGACGTATATTTTTAGGAAGTCACTGCGCACTGGAAAGGTTCTGAAGGACTGAAAAATGCAAATATCATCCCATTATATAAAAAGGGTGACAGGGCAGAGACAAGCAACTACAGGCCAGCAAGCGTAATGGGCATCACAGGAAAATTAATGGAAGGAATTATTAAGGAGAAGATTGAGCAACACATGGCAAGGACAGTCAGTCAGTGTGGGGTCAGAAAAGGGAGGTCGTGTTTTACTGACAGGCTGGAATTCTATGAGGAGGAAACAAAAGGATACGACCAGAGAGGAGCAGATGAGATTATTGATGAGGACTTTCAGAAAGCATTTGATAAGGTGCCACATGAGAGGGTGGGCATCAAAATAAAAGAAGTGGCAGTTCAGGGTGTGGGGTGTAGGTGTGTGCAGAATTGACTCAGACACGGGAAGCAGAGGGTGATGGTGCGAGGAACCTCATTAGAACTGGCCGATGTTAAGAGCGGTGACCAGCAGGGGGCAGTGCTGGGGCCGCTCCTATTTTTAATATCTATAAATGGTTTAGATAGGAATATAAGGAACAAGCTGGTTAAGTTTGCAGATGATACCAAGAGAGGTGGATTAGCAGATAATTTGGAATCCGTTATATCATCACAGAAGGACTTGGACAGCAGACAGGCTTGGGCAGATTTGTGGATGATGACATTTAATGTCAGTAAATGTAAAGAATTACAGATAGGAAGTCAAAATGTGAGGTTTGAATACACAATGGGCAGTCGGAAAATCGAGAGTCCACCTTATGAGAAGGATTTAGGAGTCATAGTGGACTCTAAGCTATTGACTGCCTGTCAGTGTTCAGAAGCCATTAAGAAGGCTAACAGAATGTCAGGTTATATAGCGCCTTGATGTGTGGAGTACAAGTCACAGGAGGGTCTGCTCAATCTTTATAACACACTGGTGAGGTCTCATCTGGAGTCCTGTGTGCAGTTTTGGTCTCCAGGCTACAAAAAGGACATAGCAGCACAAGAAAAGGTCCAGAGAAGAGCGACTCGGCTGATTCAGGGCTACAGGGGATGAGTGATGAGGAAAGATTAAAAGAGCTGAGCCTTTACAGTTTAAGGAAAAGAAGATTAAGAGGAGACATGATTGACATGTTTAAAATTCTAAAGTGAATTAGTCCAGTGGATCGAGACTGTTATTTTAAAATGAGTTCATCGAAAACACGGGGACACAGTTGGAAACTTGTTAAGGGTAAATTTCGCACAAACATTAGGAAGTTTTTCTTTACACAAAGAACGGTAGACACTTGGAATAAGCGACCAAGTAGTGTGGTAGACAGTAAGACGTTAGGGACTTTCAAAACTCGACTTGATGTTTTCTTGGAAGAAATAAGTGGACAGGACTGGCGAGCTTTGTTGGGCTGAATGGCCTGTCCTCATCCAGAGTGTTCTAATGTTCTAACAAAAGGATACGACCAGAGAGGAGCAGATGAGATTATTGATGAGGACTTTCAGAAAGTATTTGATAAGGTGCCACAGGAGAGGTTGGGCATCAAACCAAACTAAAAGAAGTGGCAGTTCAGGGTGATGTTTTTAGATGGGTGCAGAATTGGCTCAGACACGGGAAGCAGAGGGTGGTGGTGTGAGGAACCTCATCAGAACTGGCCGATGTTAAGAGTGGTGACCAGCAGGGGGCAGTGCTGGGGCCGCTGCTATTTTTAATATCTATAAATGGTTTAAATAGGAATATAAGGACCAAGCTGGTTAAGTTTGCAGATGATACCAAGATAGGTGGATTAGCAGATAATTTGGAATCCATTATATCATCACAGAAGCACTTGGACAGCAGACAGGCTTGGGCAGATTTGTGGACGATGACATTTAATGTCAGTAAATGTAATGAATTACACATAGGAAGTAAAAATGTGAGGTTTGAATACACAATGGGGGGTCTGAAAATCGAGAGTCCACCTTATGCGAAGATTTAGGAGTTGCAGTGGACTCTAAGCTATCAACTGCCTGTCAGTGTTCAGAGTCCATTAAGAAGACTAACAGACTGTCAGGTTATATAGCGCCTTGACGTGCGCAGTACAAGTCACAGGAGGTTCTGCTCAGGCTTTATAACTCACTGGTGAGGCCTCATCTGGAGTCCTGGGTGCAGTTTGGGTCTCCATAAAGACATAGCAGCACAAGAGAAGATGCAGAGAAGAGCGACCAGACTGATTCCAGGGCTACAGGGGACGAGTTAGGAGGAAAGATTAAAAGAGCTAAGCCTTTAGGAGATGAAGAGGAGACCTGACTGACTGAAGTGTTTAAAATGATGAAGGCTATTAGTGCAGTGGAATGAGACGGTGACTTTAAAATGAGTTCATCAAGAACACGGGGACACAGTTGGAAACTTGTGAAGGGAAAGTGTTGCACAAACATTAGGAAGTTTTTCTTTACACAAAGAACCGCAGACATGTGGAGTAAGTGACCAACAAGTGAGGTAGACAGTAAGATGTTAGGGACTTTCAAAACTCGACTTGATGTTTTTTTAGAAGAATGAAGTGGACAGGACTGGCGAGCATTGTTGAGCTGATTGGCCTGTCCTCATCTAAATTGTTCTAATGCTCAATAGCACAGTGGCCTCAAGAATTATGAAATGGAAGACGTTTGCAACCAAAAGGATTCTTCCTAGAGTTGGCCATACACACCAAACTGAACAACCGAGCAAAAAGGGCCCGGTGATCAAAAACTCAATGGTCTCTTCTAACAGAGCTTCAGAAGTCCTCTGCTGAGATGGAAGGACATTTTAGGAGGATGACGACCATTTGAGAAGAACTGTGTTTATGGCAGAGCGGCCAGACAGAAGCCACTCTTGAGTAGAAGGTGTTTGAAGGACTCTGAGGGCAAAGACAAGGATTCTGTGGTCTGATGAGACAACAATGGAAGTCTTTGGGCAGAACTCCAAGCACTCCTAGCCTAGGCACTGCTTATCAGCTACCTAATGCCATCCCTATGGTGAAGCACAGTGGTGGCAGTGTCATGCTATGAGGACAGTACAGGGAGGTCAATATTGAGGGAAGGATGAATGGAGCCAAATACAAAGAGATCTTTGAAGAAAGTGCCCACCACCTCAGAGTGACCTGAAGTATAGAGTGATGACAAAGCTGGAGTGGTTTTAGGACAAGTCTGTGACCGTCTTTGAGTGGTCCAACCAAACCCAATGTGTGGACAGACCTGAAGATGGCCGTTCACAGACACTTCCCATCCAGTCTAACACAGCTTGAGAGGATCTGCCAGGAAGAGCAGGATCAACTGTCCAAATCCAGGTGTGTCACGCTTGTAGACACTCGCCAAGAAGACTTGAAGCTGGAATGGCTGCCAGAGGGGCTTCAACAAAGTACTGAGTGAAGGGTCTAAATACTTCCAGGAATGGGAGATTTCATGCTTTGACTTTTAATAAATGTGCAGACCTTTTCTGAAAACATGTTGTCATTTTGTCACTATGGGTCATTCTGTGTAGAGTGACGGACAATAATGACAAACGTCTCCATTTCAAATGAACTCTACAACAGAGAAAGTCTTCAGAAAGTGAAAGGGGTCCGAAGACTTTATCAGTCCACTGTGTATGTTGGCCCACTGGCCACTGGTCCTTTCGGGTGGCTTCGTTTTCAGAAGCTTGTTTGGTGTCCTGTTGATTGTCATTTGCAGACCACCAATCCTTCATATCCCAGTTTTACGTATACACCACCCCAGGTGTGCTCAGGTCCTCATCTTGACAGCAGGCTCATTTAACTCTTAACCTAATGTCACCTTTCAGACCTGAACCCCCTCGCCCATCCCATGTGTGATCACTTAATGTCACCTTACACACCGGAGGCGCTACGTACCTGCAGGCCACTCCTGCTACAAAGAAGCAGAAGCTCAGCACGTCAAATACGTTCCAAATTTTACTGAAGTAAATCTCTGCCTTCCTCAGGAACCCAAACTTGTCCCGACCGTGGAAGAGCTGGGGAGGCGCAGAGGAAACGGTTTCAGAAATAGCCTCTCCTGCAGGGCCCTAGGGGGCGCTCCATTTGTAACACTCGACATTTCCCCAACTCCTCTTCCTCACTGCACCTCACCTGCCTGAGCTCCTCACAGAAGAGGGTGCAGACCCACACGTACAGGAGAATCTCCTGCCACACCGGCTGCTTCTGAAAGTTCATCATCAACACGTAGGCGTACAACCACAGGAAGCCAAAGAAGGAGATGACGTTCCAGTAGAAGACGATCACCGGAGCCGAGTAGAAGTGCTGTAAGCGGCTCCAACATGTCAGAGGCTTCAGGTGCATCTTCTTATGGGAGTACCTGACAGAACAATCCAAAAAAATTTAAAGGAAAAATGAAAACGTCTGACAAGTCAAAGTTCTTTTTTCACAATTCATTTGCCACATATGAGGAGCAATGCCTGCAGATTTATATCTCATCAGCAGATGGCAGCACTGACTTGTGACTCCCCCTGACGCCTTTTGTAGGTCCTCCTCTATCACCTCAGCTGGCGGCAGGTCATTAACTCTTTGAGGGCTGAATATTTTTCCCAAAATCTCAGCACACTATGCACTGGTTTCACACGTAAATCAACATAAAACGTCTGTAGCTGCCTGCTGTGGCTGCTGTAGGTGGCTGTTTGGCATCTCTGGCAGCAGTGGCTGCGTAGGGGCGGCTCAATGACCAGAAGGAATGCACAGCGGGCCGGCTACCTCTCTGACTTCGCACAGAAGGTGGGCGATGGTGGCAGTCGCAGTGTGATGCAATATGGTTTGTACCTCTTGTCATCATAAATGGTGGTCCTCCCATGCGAACCCAGCTGTAGGCGTACCAGCTACATGAACGTGTTCAGCACCACGATCAGCTGGGGACCGATCAGCCAATGCTGGTCCCTCACTTTCGTTTTCGATATCCCTCTCCAGATCTCTGGCATCAAACTCAGAGTCCAAAAAGTCAGAGTCCGATTCTGCGATATTACGTAATACGTCCATGGAGTATTTTGCATTGCACATTTGCTTTAGTCTTGCCGGATGTCGATGCCATTTTAGAGGATGTTTGCTCTTATGGACACGCAGGGAATCGAAGTCAAATCAACAAAGCTGCGTAACTTTCCTTCAAGCAAAGAGAGTCAAACTAAAACGTAAGGGCGAGTTTTGTTGCAGTTTACAGCTGATTACCGTCCTCTACCCCTGAAATTTGACAAAACTCAACATCAGCCCTGAAAGAATTAAAGGAGAAGGGTCCAGCCGCAGACCTCCAATGAACAGCAAATCAGATCGCGCCTTTATGTCACAAATTTTACATAAGCCAGTCGTACTAATTGACACACCCACTCCAAGACACGCCTACTCGACAGTTGTCATTAATTCATGAGTTAGATAGCCCCTCCCACAGCCCTACTCATTACTATACTGTAAGCACCTTCGTTATGAGAACAAAGCACAAGGTGCGTAATTGTTAAGAACGACATGAGTGTCTGGGCACACCGCGTAACGTCACTGACGTGTGACACAGCGAAAGGCAAACAGAGCAGAGCCCTCTACCACATTACAATGGAGGGTTGTTTGGCGGCTCCGCCCTGTGAAATGCAAGCCAGTGATGGACCCTCATCGGTGCGATGTAAGCGACGTGCGGTGATTGAGTTCCTGACGGGAGAAAGTGTTTTCCACCAATCAAAATTCACCGATGCATGCAGGCTGTTTTATGGTGAACGCCCGTGTTAATGTGAGCACTGTGGGTCGCTGGGCCAAAAGATGCAAAGATGGTGAGGAAGGGACATCTGAATTGTGTGATAAAACAAAGAGGTGGCCGACCTGTGACAGCATCTGATGAGCTTCACTGGGAACGTGTCCGTGAACTGACTAAGGACATTCGGCGGGCAGAATAGGAATATTGCAAGAGCACATGGGTCACATGATTGCCGTTCTTGGATAGCACAAGGTTTGTGCGCCATGAGTTCCTCGAAAGCTGAGAGACTTGAAATTTGCCTGCAGCTTTTGTTGTGTGACGAGAATGAAGGGGAGGCTTTTCTTCACAGCACAATGTCGGGAGATGAAACGTGGGAGCACCGTTATGAACAAGAAAGAAAACGTCAGTCCATGGAATTGAGAAGCGAAGGTCCCAGATAAAGACGTGGAGGACAGCTTACCTTCTTTTTGTGACGCTGGGATTTTCTGCCTTCAAGTCGCCATCAGTGACTCCCCGTTGGGAATTGTGCTTGGGCAGTTCTTTATCCCACCTGTAATTTGAAAGGGGTGATCATCATCATGAGATGGCCTACACTATGCCACACCCTCTTTGCTCATCCCCAAAGTGTCCACAGATCACAACTGCACACACATTTGTGATAGACCTCACTTCATCACCCAGCAGGATTCATCTGAGCATCCAGAAAGATGTCTGGATGTGGAGATGGCCATCAGCAAGCCATCTGACAAGGTCAGGTAGCTCAGATGAAGGGGAGATCCACCTGTCTGGACTTGCAGAACACGACATCTGAACAGGTGATATCAGGTCATGTCACCCATGTGACAACACTATTACTGCAATCAGCAGGCCATCTGTCAGGGTTAGGGACCCAACTTGATGAGCTCCTGACTACCTTGGCTGATCCAAGATTTCAGGCCCAGGATCACCAGTGACCTCATTTACAGTGAAGACCTAGATAAAGATGTGCAGGGCCGCTCACCTTTTTTTCAGGATGGTGAGATTTTCTGCCATCAAGTCACTGCTAGTAACTTCTAGTCGGGCATTTAGTTTGTTGATCTGTTCGTCCTGCCTGGAATTTGAGAAGGGTCTTCATCATGAGATTGTCTACACTATGCCACACATCCCTCGGTCACCTCACAAAGTGTTCACACATCACACACACACACCTGTAATTAGCAGATGGCCCACACTTCATCACCCGGCGTGATTTATCTGACCATCCAGACAACAGCGGGTTGTTATGGTGGCCTTTAATTTTACTGGGGACACCCGTGTCCTCTCAAACAGTTGCCCATCCACCCGATAATAATGAAATTCTGACCTGAAAGTGATGAGTCCAGTGTAGATGAGGGGAAAGAAGAGCATGCAGAGCAGCACCTTACACAAATGGGTGTCCTCGGCCAGCTGTCCCCACCAGATCTTAGTCAGCAGAGCCTGGGTGGGTGAGACCGGAAACAAAACACTAAGCATCAAGAGGGGCTTCTTGCCCATTCTCAGCTCGGGTGTCACTCCCAGCAGGATTACAAGCGTGGAATCCCCTTCTCCCACTCCTCCCCAAATGTTAAGAAAAAAATACATCATGTCAGAGACGGACCTGCACGCCGCTCTGGGCCACAAAGTTCTTGTTGTCTGCCTCCAGTGCCAGTCGCAGACAGGTGGTGTGCCCCCAGGACTTGGAGACGCGGATCAGCAGCTTCTGGGCTCGTTCCTTATCTCTGCGATGGCATTCGGTGAAGACTCCTGTAAATGTGAGGAGAGTGGATATGAGATGAGCCCACCTGATGATCTTGCATGTCCCCACATTACAGCCACAACCGATCCTATGCTCTTTTACCGATGGCGTGCTTCTCGTACTCCTCGGCCAGGTTCTGCATCTCTTCTGATCCATCTGTATCCTCCTCCTTCTTTGCCAGCTCTTTGAGGATCTTTGAGGCCGCAAGGGCAGCAGCCAAGCAATCCTGGCACTGCAGACACAAAGCGCATGAAGGTCTTGTCACTGCCAGCAAGCGGGCACAATTTCACATTTACTTGGGGTCAACACTGTTTTGAATTAGGAGGAGGCGGACATGTTTAGACACTTGAGCGATGACACCGCTGTCTTTGACAGTGACAGTGTACTGGTGCCACACATTACGTGCTATCAAGACCACATGACTAGCAATGAACGGCACTGCCATGAACAAGATGGCGGCTGTTACAGCCCAGAAATTCGCCCTTGAATTGTGAACCAGCGACGTTCAAGTTACATTAAAACCATTTGGATGAGAAAAGGCCATTCAGCCCAAAAAGTTCACCAATCTTATCACCAAATTTTTCCTAAATGACACAAAGTTCAGGTTTGAAGGTCTCTAAAGTCCTACTGTCCAACCACAGCACTTGGTCTCTTATTCCATGTGTTTACGGTTCTTGGTATGAGAAACTTTGTAACATTTGATTTGTTGTGATTAGCCAGCCAAATAGTATCCCGGGAGCAAAATCTCCATTGTCCTCTGTATTAAAAATGAAAAAGTGTATCAAAGTCCAAATCAAAAAACTGACACGGCCTCCATAGGACAAAGTACTGAATCTCGGGGGGCCCTCAAATAACTTAAGAAAAGGGTTTATTCATAGGACCGCCAAAAGCTAAGCCGCTGAGTGACAGCGGGTGGGGGACTCCATATCTATTATCTCCATAATCCATTATGTGCTGTCACAGATGGCCGGGCTTCTTGTCCGGCTTGGACACCTCTTCACCGAGAGGATCGGGGGAGCAAGCGTGGCCAGAACAATTCCTCCCCCGGAACGCAGGACTCCCGCAGGGCCTCATGGGAGATGGAGATGGATTCTGCCCTGTTGGGATCTGGGAGCACCACTAGGGGGTGCTGCAGCTGCTGCTGAGCCTTGGAGAGCAGATCTTCCACCTCACCTGGAAGTGCTGCCAGAATTAGGTCAACGAGCACCTGGAGCACTTCCGGGTGCCTTATAAAAGGAGCGAGCGGCCACTACTCGGGAAGCCAGAGCCAGGAGGAGGGAGACAAAACTTGCCGAGGAGGAACGGAGGAGAAAGAGAGAAGAAGAAAAGTTAAAAAGTATTGAGTATTGTGCTTGAGACTGTGTTGTGCCTGCGGGAAACGAGGAAGACGTTTCCCACGAGGTGAAAAAAAATAAAACATTTGTGTTTTATCAGTGCGCCTCCTGCGTCTGTCTGTGTCGGGTTAAGCGCTGGTATAGGGTGCTGGACAACAGCAAAGGGGAGCCCATAACATGAAATGCCTGGACAACAGCTGGGGTCCAAACAAGCTTGAAGATTGACACCCAAGGATCTCGTATTCCAAAGTACCAGTTACCAGCATGAGAGCCCCACGTTCATGTCCATCCCATTACCTGCTCCCATACAATCTGGGCCAGCTCAGTCCTGCACTGCAGTATCGCCCAAATGAAGAGGTCTCGGATGGGATCTTCAAACACTTCCTGCCCATTGCTTTTCAACTACAATAAGACAGAGGGGTGTAGGTTAGATATTCTGAGGTATACAATAATGGAACTGCACGTACTTAGGACCTCACAGGGCCCCAGAGCTGCTCAGTCACACAAAATGACAGCTTGAGATTCCTGGGGTACCACCTGGATGCAAAGACAGCGCTAACTCGCCAGAGAGCCTCACATGTATGAACACTGCAAACTTGGAGCTGCTCCGCTGCAGGTGGTAAATGGGCTGGGTGAAGTCTCCAAGGAGCTCCTGAAGAACATTGGAGACGTGGTGCATCTGGATCATCCACTGGCCATGTGCCAGCTCAGGCCCCTCCACCTCCTCCTCCTTCAGCTCCTTTATCAGCATGCGGTAGATCAGACTGCTGGAAGACAAGTTGTTAAAGAGCTCCAGCACGACGCTCTTGGTCAGGACCTCTTGGAGGTTCATGCCATTCTCCAGGAAGAGCCTCACAAAATTGGACTTGTCTGCAATTAGCGCCTCCACCATCATCACAGGACGCAGGCCTGATGACTATAGAGAGACACAATTAGGATGGTGCATGGTGACGAGGGTCATCCTGTCCCTACCGCCCCTTGGAGGCTTACCTTCAGGAGCTGGTCATCCTTGAAGATCTTGCACTTGGCAATGTCCATCCTGTTCCACGCCACAGCAAGCTTCAGCTGGTGCTCCCAGTTGTCCTGCCCATGATAGTCCACACTGTTGGAAGCTGAAACACAAGGAATGTGACTCATCTGGTGGCACCCTAGTTATATAGCATCTTTTCTTTTCCTTGCATTAGAATTTTCCAGTTCTGTATGTTTTCATTTTGTATTGCTTTGTATTCTTGTTTCATTTGTAAAGCACCTCATAGTGGAGAATGATATGAAAGGCGCTGTTTAAACATCTTGGGGCTTTCAAGCTGTGGTATTAATTAACACTATAATCCCTGAAACCTACGAAAAAACTCGTAATCCCGGACCACCTTAAATTCCTTCACACCTCCTCATTAGCGTTTTTTGTTTTGTCGAGCAGCACAAGTAGCAAGCCGCCTGCTGTCCCATCCACCCACCAACGCAGCAAAATGTTCTGCCAGCTCAAGTCTTGTTTATCGTGGTGTGAGGTGTCTGGAGTTGTAAAGGGTCAATAATTAATACATCGTTATTTGGAACACAAGCATTTCAGGTGTGCCGTGTCTACAACGATCTGTGTAAGTGTAGGATGACAGGAAATGTGAGACAAGAAATGTTTAACACATAGCTAAAACAGAATCTTTTTTCATGTTATGGTACTAATGACAAAACTCGGACATAAAGTGTGTAATGTGTGAAGACTGAAGTCCAAATATTAAATTAAACACTTTCACAAAAGCTACTAATATAACAGAACAAGTGCACTTTTATTCAAGAATATAACCGAAGAAAAAGACATCGGGTTAGGGTACAAGACTGGCACATCTGCTTTGGTGGTGCAGTGGTAAGAACTGTTGACTTGTAATCAAGAGGTCGCGGGTTCGATTCTGGGTCCTTCTTGCTTTTACCATTTTGAGTAGTGAGCGGCTCTTATTTTTACTATTATAGAATAAAAACATACATTTAATGCAAGTCTGTATCAGCTGGTGTAAATTTATGGTACTTGTAAGGGTTACCTTTTTTTTGTGTTATTCAGTTTTATTCTCCCAGTCACGTTCACGCTCGCCCCGATCTGACACTGCTGTTTTCAAATAAAGACGCACTATAACAGAGGTGAACTCAGATCGGAGAAAGAGAACAGAAGCCCTCCCTGCAAGAAACGTCCACTCACATATAAGAACAACGCAGCTGCACCAGGTGTAAAGGCAAAAGATGGCACCGTTTGGATGCAGCAGCAGGTCGGGCATCATCCTGCCAGTCAGTCTGCCCCACACCTGTCCTTCAAGGAAACAGCAGGGCTTACAGAGCTCACCAACATATCGTGCAAAGTCCAGTTTGTGATTATGTTTTGTGATGGTCTTTATATGAAAAACATTTATATGGAATTTATATAAAAGCCACATCAAATGTTATTTACCTCGATTTATTTACTTATCTTCCTACAGCATAAAGACACAAGTAAACTGCAGAGCTTCCTCTGTTTGATCGACACGGGCACTCTGACACAGTACATGTGCAATGCCACTCCTCATTTAGGAAAAGATCAGTTACGTAAACCTGCAGCTCTAGACACGTCAGTACGTGAGGGACTCTCCACGCTCATGTTTAGATCTGACAGTGCCATGCAGACGCTTTATGTGCCCAAAAAAAGAAGTCATCTGGCTACATTCTTGAAGGGCGCACTGAAGGGTCTAGAGCTGCAGGCGGAAGACTACCGTCGCACTTTACGCAACTGATCTTTTCCTAAATAAGGAGTGGCATTGCACATGTACTGTGTCAGTGTGCCTGTGTCGATCAAACAGAGGAAGCTCTGCAGTTTACTTGTGACTTTACGCTGTAGGAAGATAAGTAACTAAATTTATTTTTCAAATAAAATGTGCTGACAAGACTCCATCATTACACACAGAAGTGAGATATGGTGTCCCACAGGGCTCAGTACTCGGACTGTCACTGTTTTCACTTTACAGGTGTTCACTGGGATCTCTCATTAGGAAACATCCTGTTAATTTTCACTAAAGACAACATTCTCCGATGTTGTCTTTAATTAGTTATGTTAGTGAATTAAAAGAGTGGATGAATGAGAACTACTTGTCTTTAAACACAAATAAAACAGAGATGTTAATCATTGAGCGGAGTGACGCTGATCACAACAATATTCTGTTATCATTTAACTCAGTTGGAGTCCCCATTAATTTCACTGATTCAGCCCAAAATCTCAGAGTTCTCTTTGACTCTAGCAGGTCATTTAAAGCACACATTACAAAGTTGTCCAAATCTGGTTTCTTCCATCTTAAAAATGTTGGGAAATTAAGATGCTTTCTAAATTAAAAGGATTCTGAAAAATTAGTTCCCGCATTTATTTCTAGTAGGATTGACTACTGCAGTGCGGTGTTCGCTGGAAGTTCAAACTGTTCTTTATTCAGCTGCCAGTTAATTCAAAATGCTGCTGCAAGAATTATTACAACAATTATTACATTTCTAAAATCCTTACACTGGCTCCCGGTTAAGTTTAGGGCCGATTTCAAAATCCTTCTTTTAACATATAAAGCATTAAATGGCCGAGGTCCGACTTACTTATCATGACTTACAAACCAGAAAGTACATTAAGATCTCAAGATGCCGGTGTGCTTAGGATTCCAAGGATTAATAAAATAACAGTGGGAGGTCAAGCTTTTAGTTACAGGACCCCCTAAACTGTGAAGTGGTCTGTCTGCTACTATAAGAGATGCCCCTTCGGTCTCAGCTTTCAAATCCCAGCTGAAGACTCAGGACTTCAGTTTAGCACACCCTGACTAGAGCTGCTGATTAACTGTACAGACTCCATCTCTGTTGTTAGTCATCAGCACTCAAACATAAGTAACATGATCGTTAGAATTGGACACTAACCCTCACCTCTTCTGATTCTCTTCTAGGTACTCAAATGTGGCACTTGGTGCCACGGCCCACCTGCCAAGTTGTTTTGCCTGCCTAAAGTAAAGCCATCCCTGATGGAGGATCGCAGGAATCGTGGGAAAGAGGGGTCCTTTCATTAGACTGGGTGTCTCAGCTGTGGAATGGCCAAATGGGGGAGGCAGCTTGATGGCGGAGGTCTCCAGAACTCTAAACAAATCCAAGTCATATTATGGGATATCATCTACTGTTAAATTCTACTCTAAATTTTTTATTTTTATACTGTATTGAGGATTTGTTCTGTTCTGTGTATTCTACTGTATTGTATTGACCCCCTTTTTCTTTTTGACACCCACTGCACGCCCAGCCTACCTGTAAAGGGGTCTCTCTTTGCCTTTCCTGAAGTTTCTTCCATTTTTTCCATACAAGGGTTTTTTTTTTTGGGAGTTTTTCCTTGTCTTCTTAGACAGTCGAGGCTGAGGGGGCTGTCAAGAAGCAGGGCCTGTTAAAGCCCATTGAGGCACAATTTACAAAATAAATTGCATTGCATTGTATTGTAAATCAAGGTAAACAACATGTGATGTGGCTTTTATATAAGTAACATGTTTTTCATGTAAAGACCATCACAAAACATTCGCAAACACTATTTTGCACGATACCTTGGTGAGCTCTGTAAGCTGTGCTGTTTGGTTGAAGGCCACGTGTGAGGCAGACTGACTGGCAGGATGACGCCTGACCTCGCCCTGCCACCAAATGGTGCCATCATTCGCCTTTACGCCTGGTGCAGCTGCGCTGTTCTTATATTTGAGCGGATGTTTCTTTCCGGGAGGGCTTCCGTTCTCTTTCTCCGATCTGAGTTCACCTCTGTTATAACACATCTTTATTTGAAAACAGCAATGTCAGATCGGGGCGAGCGTGAATGTGACTGGGAGAATAAAACTGAAAAGAAAAGAAAAACACGGTAACCCTTACAAGTACCAGGTTACAGACTCAAATCAAATGAATGTTTTTATTGTACAATAGTAACAGCTCACTACTCAAAATGGTAATCTTAGGAAGGACCCAGAATCGAACCTGTGACCTCCTTGATTACAAGTCAGCAGTTCTTACCTCTGCACCACCCAAGCAGTCCTGTCCCCTATCCCGATTTCTTTTTCTTCAGTTATAATCTTGAATAAAAGCGCACTTGTTTTGTTATGCCTTTTGTGAAAGTGTTTAATTGATATTTAGACTTCAGTCTTCACACATCATACGCTTCATGTCAGAATTCTGTCATTAGTACCATAACATGAAAAACGTTTCTGTTTTAGTTATGTGTCCAACATTTCTTGCCTTCACGTTTCAGGTCATCCTACACTTACGCAGATCGTTGTAGACACGGAGCACACATGACATGCTTGTGTTCCAAATAACGAGATATTATTGACCCTGCACACCTCCAGGCACCTCACACCATGATAAACAGGACTTGAGCTCGGAGAACTTTTTGCCCGAGTTGAGCTGCGGCGGTGTGGGGATGGCAGGCTGCTTGCTGCTTGTGCTGATCGACAAAACAAAAGACGCTAATGGAGAGCTGCAAAGGAATTTAAGGTGGCCTGGGATTACAAGCTTTTTCGTAGGCTTCAGGGATTCTAGCGTTAATTAATAACACAGCTTGAAAGCCCCAAGATGTTTAAAGAGCACATTTCATGTCATTTTCCACTATGAGGTGCTTTTACAAATGAAACAAGAATAGAAAGCAATACAAAATACAAACACTCAGAACTGGAAAATTCTAGAGTTAGAGGCATTGCATACTAACTAGCTGCATGGCACAAGAAACCTGGCATGGGGCAGAGGTGCTGCTGCTCACATAGAACAACAGTGGACACATCAGGGAGTGACCAGGCGGAAAGCCCAACCTGTCGTGTTCTGGAGGTCTTGTGGGCACAATGAGTTTTAACAAGACTCTGCCAACTCCAGAGGAAAACCCAGTAAGAGCAACACTAACCTCCGGCAGGCCAAGAAGGGTGCATAGAAAGTCAAGATTAACGGCTATTAGGAAACAGGATTCTTGTTGAGGGACAGCAGACTGCAGTAGGAAGCCAATAAAGGGCTCAGTCACCTTTGAGCACAGCCTGCAGGATGGCCATGTCCAGTTCCTTATTGACCTTCTTGTCCATTCTGAAGACCGTCAACAGCTGGGGTATTCTCATGATGTCCTGGATCTGAAAAAGGTATGTAAATCAGGCAAGAGGATAAAAAAAGGGAAAACTCCTAAAGCTGGATTTGTACCTCACCTTCTTCGTCCATTCGATAATCTCGTCCTCAGAGAAACAGTCAAAGTCCTTGGCGAAGAAGGTCTTAAGGTGTTTCTGTACCTCTTCCACCGTAATCTGGAAAAGAGGTAGGGTGGCAACTTCAGCGATCACATCAGCGACGTGACCCGAGCCCTCCAGGATCACACAGGGTGTGCCGTTCTGCATGGCGTTGTAGATGGTCTGAAAGGAAAGTGGACAGTGCAGCTCATCTGAGCGAGTGAAAGGACAGACCAGGCCATCTCATGAACCCTCTCTCCACTACCATGTTCTCACTGGCCACACTCCACCTCCAAGAATTCATTGGTAAAGAGCCTCTATGGCACACTGTGAGCTCGATGTCTCTAATGACCACACCAAAGTAAACTCTCAGAGCACTTCACTAGGCCCTCAGCACCCTCATGACCTCAATGGCCACATCTACTATGGCACATCTCATTGGCCACACCCATAAACTCTATAGCCACACCCTCATTGTCTCACTGATCACACCTCTAAGGTTTCCCATCCCTATGAACTCAATGGCCACACCTACCAAGGTGTACTGTGAACTCATTGGCTAAACCTCCTCTAACCCAATGGCCACACCCCTGTTAAATGTATTAACCACACCCCCAGGCTATCCCAGTCCCTATAAACTCAATGGCCACACACTTGAGGACACCATAACACACTTACTGCCCCACACGTCCATCTCTTTACAATGCAGCAGAACTGACCTCCACATCACCACTTCCTGCTCGCCGGAGGCTAAGATGGCCAGACCTCGGTTCACAGAGAAAGGACCTCACGTCAGAAGGCAGACACTGCACTGGCATAAAAGGAAACCCTTAAGTGTCCAGTTATTAAGGAAGGGGGTGTAGGAGGGCAGCATCTGCTCTGAATCAGACGGGACGATGTAAGCAGGAGCAGCTCCCACAGCAGTAGGCCTATGGATGACTTTTTTCACCTGTTCTCTCTACAACAATGTAATATAGCGCCTTTCACAGCAAGTATCAATGCAATATTTAATAGGGTTTCTCTGGGATTGATGGGGCTGCTCTGTATTCCCGGGCCAACAGCAAGTCAATCCAATATGTGACACAGGCAGCCACCTAGGGCACTGTCAACTGAGCGGCACTGTTTATGAAAATTAAGGGGCACAAGCGGTGTGGGACCCCCCTCCACCCTTGAAGTCTAACAATAGTGAATGCAATATGGACACCGGGGGTGCCATTTTAGTAACTCAAGGGACGCACACGCACACCGAGGGGACCCCCCATCCAGTCTAACTACAGTGCATGCTATGGACACCGAGGGGCACCATTTATAAAACTACATGACCTTGCAGGCTACCCTCATAAGAGGAACGGGATATCCTAGGACCCCACCATCCCTGTCTCCCACATTTCCAGCTTTGGTCACTAAAATTTCAGGAGGTTGGCAAAATTTGTGCCCACCAAAAAGCAAAGTCTGCCCATGCTGAGTGTCAACAGGAAAGACCCTGACCACGATACGCCTGAGTAAACATCATACTCACGTCCAAGGTGCCCGGACCGCCCCCCAGCACGAGGCACACTGCTGGGATGTTTATGCCAACACCTGGCAAAAAAGAATAAGAAAATTGTGAGAGCCTTAGGTGGACCAGGTCTGTGGTCAGCTGCAGGGGTCATTAAATAAAAAGCCTCAGTTCTACTCATAGGGTGGCTGTGGGCATCAGTAGTGCCACACTGTGCCATATTAATGTGCATAAAAACCTCCATTCCTTAATACAGCATCTTCTGAAAGGCATTATATATAACACCATATGTGCAATGGCTGACCACTACTGGGAGGATCATGTGACCACAGAAGACACTCGGTTAAGCCAGTGGAGTCCAGATAGAGTAGATGTGACACATGAATAATGACAGTGGTCCAAGTGTGCCACCTGATTCCCCCATTCACTCTTACCACCCTACGTCCATCATGAATATTCTGGTGAGGGTAAGTCCAATAGTAATCAAAATGTAACTCACTCTTCCCTATGGTCTGTTTGGCTATAAACTTCTCCAGTTTAGCCCTCAGCACAATCTCCACCCCATAGATGCCATGGGTGCCGTCGTCAACCAGGATGAAATGTGAGTGGTTGTAGTCCAGAAAGGACAGCCGGCCCTGCTTTCCCTCATTAATGGCATACTCTGCTGGCAAGCTGCTCTGAAAGATGAGACATATGGGTAGATTACTGGTAGTGGTGCCCTGTTTTGGAGCCAACTGACGACCACACAGCAACCAAGGGTATTATGAGATAAAGATCTTTTTGGTGCCACTCAGGGACTTACCCCTGGCCTTCTGATCAGACTTTCCTGGTTATACACAATTCCCCAGGTGCCGATGCCAATGGCCACAATCTTTCCATCTTTGGACGTACTGCTCAAGGCAGAGTCTCGCATTGCCTCCCCGACATGCTTCATGACACCGGCATGTGAGCCACCCGTGATAATCCAGGCACCTGTGGGAAAAACGGGCATTCACATGAAACACTTGAGTCACCTCAGAATGAACACCCTAGCAGTTGCTGGGCAATCCAGTCATAAGGTGGCACCACAGTAGTATGGCAAAATATGGGTTAAACCCCAGCAAAAAACACCCCAGTAAAGAGAGCAGCTCTCACTATAGACTGGCATCAAACTGGCAGGGCTGGTCAAGTGTGTAAAGAGGGGCAGCCCATTTAATAATGGAGTCCCGATAATACACAAGCACCTACTTAGGCAGTGAGGGGCATGCCCAATATACAGTGGCATCATACCACCATGTCAGCCTCAGTGGGCAAGTCGAACCATTCTTGTTAAATACTCAAGTGACCCCAGACACGACATGTAGGTGGTGGTCAACTTTTAGACTGGCATCACCAAGTATGGCAGCCCAGCAATGACAAGGAGGGAAACTCTGTAAGTACTGGGATGACTCCAGAATATGAGGCCCAGTAGAGACACCTGGGCAGACACAATACTGACTGGCATCACTACAGTAGTGGGCAAATAAGTGAATCTATTATAAAGTGCCACCAATTCCACAAAAGGAACCCCTCTCAATAATACTGAGGTCACTCCCGTAATCAGTGGCACAATCCCATCACAGACTGGCATCAGTCAGCCACTTCATTGCAGCGCCACTCCAGTCCAGCAGCCACTGCATTCCTGTCACACAAAGCAAAAGGCTCACCTGTTGACTGTGCCACCTTGATCAAGCCCCGGCGGAACATATTCCTCAGCTGTGGCTTCATGACAATGTTCTTGGCACCTCCGGTAACTGAGATCAGCAGGTTGGGCACATCAAGCTGCCAGCAGGATGTCAGCAACTCAAACAGCTTCTCAGGGGGAGTGTCGACAGAGACTCGGACGTACTGGACAGAGAGAAATGACAGTTGGACATTGGTCAGTGTGACGAGAGGGCAGGTATGAGGGCACTGTCCAGCCTCAAAATCAAGGGGACTGCTAAGAGAACAAGACAGAGACCAACTGTGCCTGGCCAGTTAGTCACAATTAGGGGGAAAACTGCTGTGGCATTAACATAATAATAACGAAACATTGTGAGAGTCCAGTGTTTTCATTTTACTTATTTTTATTCAAATACTGCAAGTTAGTAATTCTGCATCAAGACATTGTTATCAATTGGCTCGTGATCAGCGTGTGAAATCTCGTGTGGTAATCGAGTGCCCCTCTGACACTGGCATCTTACTCTGGTATTATGGAATGGACACCAAATGAGACACAGAGGATGTGATTAGCTTCACACTTAACTTCAAAATCATACAATATATTAATATGAATGTGCGTTGACCTCCAAGGGGGACTTTGGCAGTTAGAGGCCATATAATACTAAAATCAGCACATCCCGATCTTAACAAATATGTCATATAAGAGTAATAATGCATTGCAAGGAGGAACAAGACACCGACAATGCCAAGTACTGCTCGTGGTTTGGGTCCACCATTCAGACGGCCCTACAGATTTGTGAATGTGACATTCACACTTCTGGGTATTTGTGGAGTCAACTGTGAACATTTAAATGGGACAATTTTTGGAGCTTGTCAAAAGATTGCAGAAACTCACAGGTGACGCATTAGCCAAATATGTTCGTCTGGTTACTAGGTCTCTGTCATTCCAACAGATGACTCGTCACAAATATTTGTAGTAATAAAATGCATTGCATTTGACATTCCAACAGATGGTGCATCACAAAAATTAGCACTGCGTTTACAAATCCCAAATCAAATGCAATATAACACAGGCATAATCATTGCATTTGTCACTCCAACGGACAGCACATCACAAACAATTGTAGTAATAAAGTGCACAGGATTTTTCATTCCAACAGAGGGCGCATCAAAAATATTTGTAGCAATGCATTTTATTAATACAAATGTTTGTGATGTGCCATCTGTTGTCATGACAAATGAAATGCATCTTATTACTACCTGCTTTTCAGAGTAAATTGATTCATTGATTACTTAGATTTCAACCCATCTTAGACGGGTAGCACAGCTAGTAAAAATATAAACTAACAGGGTGGCATGGATGTTGGACATCTCATGGTCCATGGTTCTTGAGGCTGATCCTCCAATTAGCTGTGAACCCCCCAGTCTCACTGAGATGGCACAGGTGGTGAACCAGCTGTGGGGAGGAAAGGCTGCAGGGACCTGTGGTATCTGGGTGAACTTCTCCAGGCTGGTGGTAAGGCTCTCCTCCTGGCATTGCAAGCAATCTTTGCTTCCATTTGAGACGGGCGTCATTCCAAGTGACTGGAAAATGGGACACCTCATCCCCACCTGGAAAGGGAAGGGGGATTGACTGGATTGCAGCAACTACAGGGGGTAACGCTGCTCTCTGTGCCGGGAAATTCCTCACTAGGGTCGTCATCAATAGGATCTGTGATCACCTGCTCACCTACCAGCGACCGGAACAGTCTGGTTTTACGCCTAAGTAGTCTACCATCGACCGCATCCTGGCACCGAGGGTTCTCATGGAGCAGAAACGTGAATATCGACAGAGTTTCTTTGCAGCCTTTGTTGATTTTCATACAGTGTTCGACTCGGTTGATCGAGCTGCCCTGTGGGACATCCGGAGGGTTCGCAGGATCCCCTCGAGGTGGCTGGATGTCATGGCCAGCCTGTACGTTGGTACTGTGAGTGCTGTGCAGAGTGGAGGCAGGACCTCTGTGTTTTTCCCAGTTGATTCTGGAGTTCATCAGGTGTGTGTTTTGCTCCTACTTTGTTCAATGCTTGTATGGACTGGGTGTTGGGCAAGGTCATGGGGTCCAGCAGCTGGGGGGCATCTGTTGGTGAAGTGAGATTCACTGATCTCAGCTTTTCTGACGATGCTGTGATCTTCATGGAGTCGATGGAGGATCTGATCGGGGCGCTCAAGAGACTGAGTGAGGACTCTGAGTGTCTGGGCTTGCGAGGGTCCTGATAAAAACCAAAGATCAGGCCTTTAATGACCTTTTGGGCACGGCCATCAGCAGTGTGTCTGTCTGCGGAGAGAGTGTCGACCTTGTCAAGAGGCTTGCTTACCTCAGCAGTGACATTCATGTGACTCTGGTGACTCCTCCTATGAAGTCAGTAGATGGGTTGGGAGAGCATGGCGGGTCATGAGGTCACTGGAAAGGGGTGTGTGGCGCTCCCAATATCTGCAAAAGGCCGAAGGTCCAAGTCTTTAGAGTCCTGGTGCTCCCTGTTTGTGACACATGGACGCTATCCAGTGACCTGAGACGAAGACTGGACTCCTTCATGTGTGTCTCTTCAGTGAGTCCTTGGGCACCGCTGGCTTGACTTTGTGTTGCTCATGGAGTCCCGAATGAGGCACATGACCTGCACTGTCAGGGAGCGCCAGTTACGACACTACGGCCATGTGGCGCCATTACCTGAGGGTGATCCTCATTGTTGAGGACCTGAGTTGCAGGACCAGGCCATGGGGATGCCCACATAACATTGGCTGTGGCAGACACAGGGTCATTTCCGGAGGATGGGACTGGATCGCATGTCTACATGGGGGGTTGCCAACTGGGAACCTGAGGTGTTTTGTTGTGTGGTGGGTGTGGCAATGCGGTGTACCAGTGCATGCTCCCCAACCTGACCTCACCTGTCCTGGTGGCATGGTGGTGCAGAGGTACTTTGCATCTCCGTTGCTCCCTGTGAGGAGTCTGTATGTTCTCTGCATGTCTGTGTGTATTTGTTCTGGTTTTCTTCCACAGTACAAAAACATGTAGGTCAGCTGGATTGGCACTGCTAAATCGGCCCCAGCTTTAGAGCGTCCACGTGTTGTTCCTGCCTTGTCCCCAATGACTGCTGGGAGAGGATCCTGATAACCCACCACCCTGCCTTGGATAACAGGCAGCCTTTAAATCTGCACACGTTTCTTCATTTCTGCACAGGCAGGGGGCACTGCTCCTGAAGGCCCCCTTAACCTGCCCTCACTAACATCAAGGCAGCTGCCATCTTGCGCCTCTTAAATAGTACAGAGTGAAAGTTCGCCCCACCAAACTTGGTGCCCCCTGCCAGCCAAGGAAGTTGCCAAAGGAGGAAGCAGGGCTGACAGATGAAAGGACACCCTGATGAAGGATTCAAACCATGGAAGAGAGGTCATGTTGTGCCACACCTTCTAGACAGGGGGCACTCAAATGGGATTTTACAGCCTCATGGATGGGGGCAGCACTCTCCCAATCCGGACCACCTGAGCACCACACATTCATGGTACACTCACCTTGGCACTGTTTTTCCCCAGATTAGTAAAGGTCATGGTTCCAAAGGCATCTGTGGGCACTTCACGGGTGTGTGTCTTCGGGTGCCAGTCATCACTGTGTGGTCCCACATAGTTGAAGGCCTCCGCACAGTGAACGCTCTTCGTGTGGCCACACTTGCAGATTTCTGTCCTAAAAAAATAGGAAAACAGAGTGGAGCTGGTGATGCTGATGTATTGTGGGTAAAATGTGAACACAGGATGGCTCCTTATGGACAGCAAGTCAGCAATGAGAGCACAACATCTTTATTATATAGTGCCCTCCCAGCCCCTCTCTCTCTCTTCTCTACTGATCACCCTATCAAGCTGCTCCACACATACAAAGATTGAGGACAAATGCATTTTCATCCATTCATCCATCCATCTCCTACTGCTTATCTGGCTCCAAGCTGCTGAGGTGCCAGTCTAAGCAAAACTACCCAGACATCCCTTTTCCTTGCCACCTCCATCAAATCCTCCAGAGGGATACCAAGGCACTTCCAGGTCAGCTGGGTCCTATAACCTCTCCAACATGACCTGGGTCTGTCCTGTTTGGACATGCAGGAAACACAACCCCAGGGATATGTCCAGGATGTTTCCTAATCTGATGCCCGGACCACCTCAACCGGGCCTTTTCAATGTGGAGGAGCTTTGAGCTCCAACCAAATGTCTGCGGTCCCCAGCCTGTCTCGTAAGGCTGAGTACAGACACCCTGCAATGGAAACTCATTTCCACTGCTTGTATCCATGATCTGGTTCTTTTGGTCACCACCCAGTGTTCATGACTGCCAATGTTACTCCGATCCACCTGTTGATATCTCAGTACCTTCTTTCTTCACTCGTGAACAAGACCCTGAGATACTTAAACTCCTCCACTTCAGGTTGCATCTCCTCCCCAACCTGGACAGGACACGCCACCGTATTCTGGCTGACAACCAGGACCTTAGACTTGGTGGCACTGATCCTCATTCTGACCACTTCACAGATGGTTATAAACTCCTGAGGGTTAGGAGTAGGGTAGGGGATAGAAGCCCAAAGGCTAATGCACAGGTACACTGATTCCAAAAAATAAAATCTTACTTAAAAGTATATGCACCCTCTACAATTAAATCTATTAAACACTCTAAAGCCCATTTCTTATTATTTAGACATTGTTTACCTATAAGTATTAATACAATTCTATCAAATGTCATTACTTTTGCAGTCAATTTCTCAATTAACATAGAGGGTTCAAATAAAATGCCCCCTACTGGTCAAACTAAAAACTGTATTAAAAATGAAATAAATATATAATTAAAATAATACTAACCCTAACCCTAACCCTAAACTTTAAGAAACCATTAAAAATAGGGATCTATAAAGAGTTTTAAAATAGTTTACGTAAGGCACTATAAAGCATGTTAAAAGCAAATAAAAATGGTTAAACTAAGAGCCCTGAAAGCAATTTTTAACATCAAGGCCTTATATACTAATTAAGATTAGGGCTGTAAATCAATAAACTTTAAGATTAGGATTGGGGTGGGGTAGGACATAAAAGACAAGGGTTCAAATCAGCATTTTAACATCAGGGACCTGAGTTGAGATTTATTTTAACCTTAGGGCCCAGTTTCACTGATTTTAAGGTAAGGGTAAGGAATGGGGGCTTAGGGTTACAGTTAGGTCACCACCAGAAACGAATGGGACATTGTTATCCATTTTGTACAATTAGGTGGGTTGAACAGCTGGCTAAGGGGTCACACAGCTGGTCATTGGCAGGATTTGAACCTCAAGCCTTGAGGTTTTAGGGTCTACTGGACCTCACTGAACATGTGACTGTTTAGCAAGTGGTCTCATGCACTCATAGACGTGCTCTTTACCATCCTGGGTTTAGACCTTGCACCGGCTCATTCCCTGTGCCCATGTGTTGGTATGTTGGCTTTCTTCCTACACTCCAAAGACATGTATGAGGTTCTTTGGCAGTCTGAATTCGGAATTGGCCTTGTGTGGATGGATTAACTGGTATCCCATCCAGGGTTGGTTTCACCCTTGCACCCAATTTTGCCAACATAAATTCCAACCCCTTTTTGCAGAGCTTGGATTGAGAGAGACTTTCCAAAAATCCTTTGTCAGAGAACAGACCAAACCAAAAGATGAAAACTCAGTAAACAAAATCCTAAGTATAAAATAACGCTAAAGACAGCTCTACAAAAATGGAAAACAAACTCTTTGTTGCTGTCCGGAAACTTGGACAATGCAAGATGTGCAACAATGTCCTTTAATATCGTCTGTCTGACACATGCATATAGGGGGCAACCGCAAGGCTATGACAGAGCCGGAAATTCCACCTCTGAATGTGTGAGGGCGCTGTTGGTAGCACCGTTTCCTGTTTTACTTCCAGACAGGCCTGCTTGCTCCGAGAGCAACTTCTCCCAACCATCCAAGAACAGTTTGGTGACCAACATGATGGAGCACCGGGCCATAAGGCAAAAGAGGCCAAGAAAAACATCAGGGACAGACTGATATTCTGGGATTGGACTACTGAGGACTGCTGGGGTCAAGTCACTTTCTCTGATGAATCCCCTTTCCGATTGTTTGGTGCATCCAGAAATAAGAAAAGGTGAGCGGCGCTATCATAAGTCCTGTGTCATGCCAACAGTAAAGCATCCTGAGTCCATTCATGTCACGTGGGGTTCCTTCCCAGCCAAGGCAGTGCAGGGCTCACTCACAATTTGGCCTGAGAACACATCCATGAATATAGAATGGGACCCAAACATCGTCAGAGAGCAACTTCACCCAACCATCCAAGAACAGTTTGGCGACCAACATGATGGAGCACCAGGCCATAAGTGGCTCAGGGAACAAAACATTGACATTTGGGGTCCACGACCAGGAAACACCCCAGACCTTTAATCCCATTGAGAACTTGTGGTTAAGAGGTGGGTGGACAAACACAAACCCACCAATTCTGATTATGCAAGAATGGGCTGCCATCTGTCAGGATTTGGCCCAGAAGTTGATTGACAGACAGCATGTCAGGGCGAATTGCAGAGGTCTTGATTAAGAAGAGCCAACACTGCAAATATTGACTCTTTGCATAAACTTCACGTCATTGTCAATAAAAGCCTTTGAAACTTCTGAAGTGCTTGTAATTCTACTTCAGTATCCTACAGAAACATCTGACAAAAAGATCTAAAAACACTGAAGCAGCAAACTGTGTGAAAACCAACACTTGGGTCATTCTCAAAACTTTTGGCCATGACTGTACATCTCTACTCTTCCTCGTGTGTCTCACGCTCACACTTCCTCTTTTGATTGCAAAACCAATGCCAAAATGACCGATCAGTTTGCTTGGGGGGACGGGACATACACCCACGCGCACACACACAGACCTAATAAGGGATTTCATTATATAGCAGATCTTCCCAACATAGCAAAGTACAAAGTGTTGGTTATAATAAGAGACCACCAGGGGGCTCGCTGTCTTATCGGTTACTCTCTGGTCTGGGCTGGTCCAACATGGCCTTTGATCCAGCATTACTGGCCTGAATGTAGCCACAGAGAGGGGTGGTCTTCTCCTCTTCCATGGATGGCAAATGGCAGGGAGAGACTTTCTTTGCTACTCTGTCTCTTTCTTAGTTCAGTTTCCTTGCCATAACTCCCAGATCAATGGCGACTCCCCGCTTCATTCCAGTCTCGTTTCAACACAACTCTGCCTTTCATCTCAGCCCACCTATGTTCCCTCCGGCTAGCTAGCTGGCCAGTCAACTCCTACTTTGTTTTATTTGATAAATGAACTGGTTTAAGCATAGAATTAAAGTATGAAGACAATTTTACAAATACAAACATGCTAAGAATCATGTTACACACGCTAAGAATTCGAGAATTTTAATTTATAACATTAAAAACCAATCACAGAAATGGATTCCACGTACTCTGAAACTTCTATAAAGAAGAAGACAATACAAAAATACATGTAATAAGGTCAGAGAAAAACATAAAAAGTTAATATTCATGACACCTGTGGTTTCGATTTGGACTTACCAGGTTTAAGAATGTTATGAATTAATAGCACAAGGCAGACCGGCGGACCCCTTTTATTTTTCTCATGTGGGGATGCCGGGCAGCAAATCAGAGGGAGGAAACAGAGGATTGTGAGCAGCAGGGGGCGCCACATCTCCCTTCATTTTGCACTTCACAAACTGACTGGCAGTCACCCATTAAAAATATATCCCAGACCGCCTGCAGGGGGTGCACTATACAGACAGTCCTAGGAGATTATTGTACTTTTAGGCTGCTGTTATAACTGTCAATATTTTATATAGCGCCTCCCATGGATGACACGGCAAGATAACAGACGTGTCCTTAAAACGTTTTATTACATCTGTGTGTTGTGCAGCCCAAAGCAGCTTGTATGTCTTCATTTTATCCACACAACTCTCTGAATTTCCCCTTTAAGACCCTGAACACACAAATTCTTCAAATTTCCCTCAGTCAAAACAGAACTTCCCAAAATGCTTTGTGTTTGACAACTCAGCCAAACGCCCTATGCTTTGTGCCTTTAACCATGAAAGGCACTATATGAAGGTGCACTGCCTCAGCCTGCTCTTCTGTGTTCATTGAGGTGACGATGCCATCGATATGCTACCGATGTGAAGTTGGACGCTTGTTAACTGGACATCTGGCTGAGTTCAGGCTTATAGATCTGGTAAGAATAACCAATTGTCCTAAAAGTTCCCAATAACACCCACCATCCCAAACTAAAACTTCCTGACTGGACTGTCTGGTGTCCTCCCCCTTTAGCTTGCCATCAGGCTCCCCAGCCATGACAGCCAATGCTGACCCTCCCTGGACTTTCTCGACAAAAGCCGTTACATACCCTTGAGTGGTCGTCGCCTGCGGATTCTCCACATAGTAGATGCATTGCTTCTTGCAGATGTTCTCCACGATGAAGGCATTGTTGTATTCCTGAAAGAAGGAATTCAGACGGGTGCTCTTTGAGAGGGCAGTACGCACCAGCTGGCTTTCCATTACCTCCTTCTCCATGGCTAGCTGTCTACTTATCTCCCACCCTGTGCTCTGCTCTTCTAGTGCTGCAAGTCGGGCCAAAACAACACCAGCAGGATGACGACAGCAGTAGTGACGGGCCGTCAGGGTGGAGTGCATCACTCTGGAGCTGCGTCTGCCTTAAGTGGCCTCCATCTATCCTGCTTATCTGTCTGCCAAAGCCAGAATCCCATTAGCAAGTGAATTAGACCTGCTGGTGTCTTTGATTACATTTCATGGCTCCCACCCTGACCACCCACAAATGCCAAGTATAATAAGTGGTTTGATTTTCCATGTAAAATTAATGAAGCCCCTTTGAGATTGGTTGGTGTTACTGACCTGCAGGGAATTTGTGGATTGTTTCAAGAAAGAATTGAGCCAGGCGAAGACTAGTAGATAGGAAACACTCACATAATTAATGGAAGTGACTGGGAGAAGGTACAACCAGAAGTGGAAACTAGGAATCAAACCTGCCTGTCTGTTGAGATCTCAAGATGCCGGTCTGCTTAGGATTCCAAGAGTTAATAAAATAACAGTGTGAGGTCGAGCTTTTAGTTACAGGACCCCCCAAACTGTGAAGTGGTCTGCCTGCTACTATAAGAGATGCCCCTTCAGTCTCAGCTTTTAAATCCCGGCTGAAGACTCACGACTTCAGTTTAGCACACCCTGACTAGAGCTGCTGATTAACTGTACAGACTGCATCTCTGTTGTTACTCATTAGCACTCAAACATAAGTAACATGATAGTTAGAATTTGATACTAACCCTCACCTATTCTGTTTCTCTTCTTGGCACCCAAATGTGGCACTTGGTGCCCCGGCCCACCTTTCAAGTTGTTTAGCCTGCCTCAGGTAAAGTCATCTCTGATGGAGGATCGCAGGACTCATGGGGTAGAGGGGTCCTTTCATCGGATTGGCTGGCCCAGCACTTTCTCAGCTGTGGAATGGCCAATAGGGGGAGGCAGCTTGATGGCCGAGGTCTCCAGGACTCTAAACAAATCCAAATCATATTATGGGATATCATCTACTGTTAAATTCTGCTCCATATTTGTAAATTTTTTATTTTTATACTTTATTGAGGATTTGTTCTCTTCTGTGTATTGTATTGTATTGTATTGACCCCCTTCTTTTTGACACCCACTGCACACCCAACCTACCTGGCTAGGGGGCTCTTTTTGAATTGCCCCGTCCTGAGGTTTCTTCCATTTTTTTCCCTATAAGGGTTTTTTTTGGGAGTTTTTTCTTGTCTTCTTAGAGAGTCGAGGCTGGGCGGCTGTCAAGAGGCAGGGCCTGTTAAAGCTCACTGCGGCACTTCTTGTGTGATTTTTGGGATATATAACAAATAAATTATATTGTATTGCGTTGTTGTCAGATCACAAATCGCAAGCCGAGAATCAAACTAAGAAACAGAAGCCAAAAGTCAGGAACTGGGAAATCTAAATGGCAACAGCACATACTCACACACGCACACACTCACACAAAAGGTTTTTGTTTAGTTATCTGCAAAACTTGCATGTCGATGCATCTAATACGCCGATATTTATAATGGCACACCAATGATGTTAATTTGGGCAACCTCTGTAATCGCGCTCTGTAACAACGGTCATTGTGTCTTGATGACAGCAGTACAACACAGCAGCACTCTGGGAGAAAACACATGGCAAACCCTCCCGGCAAAGCCACGCTGCTCTTCACTTCTGAACTACTCGCCGTAGATCAGTGGTGTCCTAAATGCCCTACAGCAGTGTTTCTCAAGCACTGGGTCTGCTGCCGGTGAGTTGTGAGTTGCTATCTTATATATAAACGTCTACGCGTGGAAGTGTGTCTGTTTGTCCGGCCCGGAAGTGAGAGGTGGAGTCGGGGCATCACCTCCGAGGATATGCAAGCGAGGCCAGCGTGTCAGCGAAACGAAACCTCCGAAGAGAGAGTCACTCGTTTATCCGATATTGCAGAAGTATGGCGAGCACATCAGCAAAATGGTATCCCTTTCACGTTTCCTGTTGCCACTGATACACAAGCGAGGCGTGCACGTCGGCAAAACGAAACCTCCTAGGAGAGCGATGCCCAGAGTAGTTCTTTTCAATTACCTGACATCTCTACATTTCAATTTTTTTTCTGATGATTTCAATAGTTCCTAGGACCCCGGGATTTTTACACAGCTAGCTGTTTATATTGGTAGTGGGATGTGATGGGTTGAAAAGGGGGTTGTGGCAAACTGTGGCAATTTGATCCCCATTCCGTTCAAAAGATTGCCACCAAGAGGGACCCAGGGGACGACGCTCTGATGACCATGCTCAGTTTGTCAGGTGGGTTGCAAACCCGCTAATATGGGGAAAAAGTAGGTCACGACACCAAAATGTTGAGAAACACTGCCTTGCAGTACACCACCCAGTACTGATGCATTGCCACTCACATGCCCCCAATTCACGTAGGTCATTCTCTTAAAACTCTCCAACAGCACAACATCAACAACACAGTCTCTCAAACACCCCAGCAGAGACGCACGGTCCTTTAGATGAGTCCTTTCCTTACTTAAAGAGAGAGGCTACCATCCTAAACCCCCACCACTGTCCAGTGGTCCCAAGCTGATATACACGTTCAGTCACTGTGATGATTCAATGGATTCCAGATTATCTGCCAATTCACCTAGCTTGGTGTCTTCTGCAGACTTAATCAGCTTGTTACTTACAGCGTATATTCCTATTCAAATCATTTATGCATACTACAAATTATAAAGGCCCTAGCACTGACCGCTGCTGGACATCAGCCAATTCTGATGAGGTTTCTCACACCATCGCCTTCTCTTTCCTGTGTCTGAGCCAATTCTGCACCCATCCACACTCTGACCTCCCATCTCTTGTTGTTTGATGCCCAACCTCTCATGTGGCACCTTATCAAACGCTTTCTGAAAGTCAAGATAATTAATATCATCTGCTCTACTCTGATCATACCCTTTTGTTGCTTCCACATAGAATCCCAGTATGTTAGTAAAACACATCCTCGTCTTCTGACACCTTCCTCTCTGTCCAGTAAAACTCCTGTCCTTGCCATATGCCGCTTAATCTTTTCCTTAATAATTCCTTCTATTAATTTTCCTGTGTGATGCATGTTAAGCATACTGGCCTATAGTTGCTTGGACTTGCCCAGTTACACTTTTTATATAATGGGATAATATTTGACTTTGGAATTTTCCCAGTGCGCAGTGACTTCCTAAAAAGATGTGTCAAAGGTTTATATCTGCACTTGCTAATTTCCTTTAGAACTCGAGGGTAAACATTATCTGGTCCTGGTGATTTGTTTGATTTCAGCCTATTTAATCTACGCTGCTCTTCTCCCTCTTCAATTTTCAAATCCCTCACTACCTCCTTAGTAGTCCCTTTTACCACTGGGAGGTCATCCTCTTCCTCACATGTGAAGACCTCAGAAAAATGCGAGTTTACAGTGTCTGCTATTTCACTGTCTGTATTTTTTAACTCCCCTTTACTATTCCTGATGCACTTCACTTCCTCCTTTACTGTACCCTTTTACTACTAAAATGCTGAAAAAATCTCTTTGGGTCATCTTTCAACAACAACAACATTTATTTATATAGCATATTTTCATACAAAAAAAATGTAGCTCAAAGTGCTTTACAAAATGAAGAATAGAAAAATAGAAGACACAATAAAAAATAAACATAAGTCAACATTAATTAACATAGAATAAGTAAGGTCAGATGGCCAGGGTGGACAGAAAAAACAAAACATAAAAAAAAAACTCCAGAGGCTGGAGAAAAAAAAATAAAATCTGTAGGGATTCCAGACCAAGAGACCACCCAGTCCCCTCTGGACAATCTACCTAACATAAATCAAACAGTCCTCTTTGTATTTAGGGTTTTCATGGAAGGACTTGATGATGATGGTCACGTAGACTTTCAGTCCATCAATGTTGGAGCATCATGAAGCTTTGAGTAGGTGGAGGTGGCGCAGGCCGGCACCACAAAAAAAACGGAAAAAGAAACAGAAGAGAGAGTAGGGGTCAGTACGGATTTTGGAGCCACCATGAATAGTTATTATGAAGAATTGAACATACAGAGTATCAGGATTAAGTTAAAGTGAAGTTATAAAAAGGCCATGTTAAAGTAATGTGTTTTCAGCAGTGTTTTAAAGTGCTCTACTGTATTTGCCTGGTGAATTCCTATTGGCAGGCTATTCCAGATTTTAGGTGCATAACAGCAGAAGGCCGCCCGCCCGCCTAACCACTTCTTTTAAGTTTAGCTTTTGGAATTCTAAGGAGACGCTCATTTGAGGATCTAAGGTTACGATTTGGGATATAACGTGTCAGACATTCCGATATATAAGATGGAGTGAGATTATTTAAGGCTTTATAAACCATAAGCAGTATTTTAAAGTCAATCCTGAATGACACAGGCAACCAGTGTAGTGACATCAAAACTGGAGAAATGTGTTTGGATTTTCTTTTCCTAGTTAGGATTCTAGCAGCTGCATTCTGCACTCGTTGCAAACGATTTATGTCTTTTTTGGGTAGTCCTGAGAGGAGTGCGTTACAGTAATCTAGTCGACTGAAAACAAAAGCGTGAATTAATTTCTCAGCATCTTTCAGTGATATAAGAGGTCTAACTTTTGCTATGTTTCTTAAGTGAAAAAACGCTGTCCTAGTGGTCTGATGAATATGCGATTTCAAATTCAGATTACAGTCAACAGTTACCCCTAAGTTTTTTACTTCCGTCTTAACTTTTAATCCTAATGCATCAAGTTTATTTCTGATAACCTCATTGAATCCATTATTGTCAATTACTAAAATTTCAGTTTTCTCTTTATTTAGTTTGAGAAAATTACTATTCAACCATTCAGAAATACCAGTAAGACATTGTGTTAGTGAATCGAGAGAGTCGGGGTCATCAGGTGCTATTGATAAGTACAGCTGTGTGTCATCAGCATAGCTGTGGTAGCTCACGTTGTAACCTGAGATAATCTGACCTAACGGAAGCATATAGATTGAGAAGAGCAGCGGACCAGGATAGAGCCTTGTGGAACACCATATTGGATATCATGTGTCTTTGAGATGTGATTACCACAACTCACAAAGAATTTTCTACCTGCCAGGTAGGATTCAAACCAATTTAAGACCCTGCTAGAGAGGCCCACCCATTGACTAAGGCGATTTCTAAGAATATTATGATCAATGGTGTCAAATGCGGCACTCAGATCTAAGAGGATGAGAACAGATAAATGGCCTCTGTCTGCATTTACCCGCAAGTCATTTACTACTTTAACGAGTGCAGTTTCTGTGCTGTGATTTGTTCTGAAACCCGACTGAAATTTATCAAGAATAGCAGGTTTATTGAGGTGGTCATTTAACTGCATAATGGCTGCCTTCTCTAGAATTTTACTTAAGAAGGGCAGGTTAGAGATGGGTCTAAAATTTTCAAAGGCAGAGGGGTCAAGATTATTTTTCTTGAGCAGGGGATTAACTACAGCCTTATCTGCTGTGAACGCTAGGTGACAGACGCTCAGGACACAGGGTGAAAGCACCAAGAAGTATTTGTAATTTCCTTTCTTCTATAACAGTGCCGCCAAGCACCACAGCCACAATAAACAGGCAAGAAATCAAGCACAAAACACAAATCTTCTCTCTCTCTCTCTCTCTCTTTCTCCTCCACCCTTCTCTGGCTCACCTGCTGGGTCATCAGCAGTCCTTTAACTAGTCCTCGACCCGGAAGTGCTTCTGTTCTTCTTCTCATGTGACTTGCTAGCACTTTCAGGTGACAAGGAGAACTTAAGTTCTTTAATCAGCCTGGGAGTAGTTCAGGGCTTCTGTCCTTGTGACCGTGCTATGAGGGAAGTACGACTCCCCAGGTCCTCCTGCAGCATCTCCTGGAGGGACCAAGCAGGGCTGTGAAGCTGAACTCCAAATCCCATAGTGCCCTGCGGGAATCCGGGCACCATTATGCTGCAGGGAAGTCCCCATCTAGCATCTTGGGGGAGGCAGTGTCTAAATGTAGTTGCCTTCCCTCGTCCTTCCCTTCTCGGGGAGTCCCAGCCGGGTTGAGCTGTCGGCCGCCCCTTACACTGCCATATTCCTCTCTAATTGCCTTTTAGCCTCTCTAATATCCTTCTTAATGGTTGCCCTCATGTTTTCAAGTGCCCCACGATTCACATTGGAGTCACTAGTCTTGTACATCTTATTCATCTGTTTTTGCCTTTGTAACCTCTTTTTAACTCTTTATTAACCCACTGTAGATTTTTTTTTAAATAGATAGATAGATAGATAGATAGATAGATAGATAGATAGATAGATAGATAGAAATTCACATACCTCAGCAGCAGCATACTGATAAAAAACAATATTAAATTAAAGTTTTTAAGTTAGCGTTTACCCCCCCGGGTGGAATTGAAGAGTCGCATAGTGTGGGGTCTCCTCAGTCTGTCAGTAGAGCAGGACGGTGACAGCAGTCTGTCACTGAAGCTGCTCCTCTGCCTGGAGATGATCCTGTTCAGTGGATACTCAGCACCCGTCGCTCTGCCACGGATGTCAAACTGTCCAGCTCCGTGCCTACAATAGAGCCTGCCTTCCTCACCAGTTTGTCCAGGCGTGAGGCGTCCCTCTTCTTTATGCTGCCTCCCCAGCACACCACCGTGTAGAAGAGGGCGCTCGCCACAACCGTCTGATAGAACATCTGCAGCATCTTATTGCAGATGTTAAGACGCCAGCCTTCTAAGGAAGTATAGTCAGCTCTGTCCTCTCTTGCACAGAGCATCAGTATTGGCAGTCCAGTCCAGTTTATCATTCTGCTGCACTCCCAGGTATTTATAGGTCTGCACCCTCTGCACAGTGACCTCTAATGATCACGGGGTCCATTAGGGGCCTGGTCCTCCTACAATCCACCACCAGTTCCTTGGTTTTGCTGGTGTTCAGGTGTAGGTGGTTTGAGTCGCACCATTTAACAAAGTCCTTGATTGGGTTCCTATACTCCTCCTCCTGCCCACTCCTGATGCAGCCCACCATAGCAGTGTCGTCAGCAAACCTTTGCAGGTGGCAGGACTCCGAGTTGTATTGGAAGTCTGATATATGTGGGCTGAACAGGACCTGATAAAGTCCAGTCCCCTGCGGCGCTCCTGTACTGCTGACCACAGTGTCGGACCTGCAGTTCCCGAGATGCACATACTGAGGTCTGTTTGTAAGATAGTCCACGATCCACGGCACCAGGTATGAATCTACTCCCATCTCTGTCAGCTTGTCCCTAAGGAGCAGAGGTTGGATGGTGTTGAAGGCACTAGAGAAGTCAAAAAACATAATTCTAACAGCACCACTGCCTCTGTCCAAGTGGGAGAGGGATCAGTGTAGCATGTAGATGATGGCATCCTCCACTCCCACCTTCTCCTGGTATGTGAACTGCAGAGGGTCGAGGGCGTGGTGGACCTGTGGCCTCAGGTGGTGAAGCAGCAGCCGCTCCATGGTCTTCATCACATGTGACGTCAGAGTGACAGGCCGGAAGTCATTCAGCTCATTAGGACGTGATACCTTTGGGACTGGAGTGATGCAAGATGTTTTCCAAAGCCTCTGGACCCTCCCCTGTTCCAGGCACAGGTTGAAGATGCGCTGTAGAGGACTCCCCAGCTCCAGCACACAGGCCTTCAGCAGTCGTGGCGATACTCCATCTGGACCCGCTGCTTTGCTGGCACGAAGTCTCCTCAGCTCTCTGCTCACCTGGGCTGCTGTAATTGTGGGTGGGGATGTCTCTCCTATGCTGGTATCAGCAGAAGGATGGGTGGAAGGTGCAGTACTCTGAGGTGAGAGTGGGTTAGGGTGGTCAAACCTGTTAAAGAAGTTGTTCATCTGGTTTGCTCTCTCTACATCTCTCTGGATGGTGGCCCCCCACTTTGAGCTGCAGCCAGTGATGATCTTTATCTCATCCCACACTTCTTTCATGCTGTTATTCTGCAACTTCTGCTCCAGTTTTCTCCTGTACTGCTCTTTCGCCGCCCTGAGCTGGACTCGGAGTTCCTTCTGCACGCGCTTGAGCTCATGCTGATCACCGCCTTTACTACAGTACAGTCAAATGGTGTTGTACTTCAAGACCTGACACAACAAGTATCGCTTGTGGGCCTAACAATTAATGTGGAAAAATCAAAAAATCATGCTAATCGGTGCATACGTCCCATGATGTCGGCCTACTTAAGTTTCCAATGATTCATAAAATAACAGTGGGAAGTCGAGCTTTTAGTTACGGGGTCTCAAAGTCTTTCCTCTGGAAGGCCACAAAACACTAAAGACTAGGCACTTCATCTTCTGTATACTTTACTGGAAACTTGTGCAGCTTTCAAACATTCAATTCCAAATGTGAACTCGACATCTCTTCCTCTTATCCATTTAGTTGTAATAGAATACCATTACCATTTGTGGCTCAGGCTCTAATGATATAATGGCACTTATTATTATCCTCACTCTCTAATTACCACTTTAAAATTTAAAAACTGAATACTAACTTTTATTATTTACGTTGCACATAATGCAGCCTTCCTTTAGATTAGATAAACTTTATTAATGCCACAGGGAAATTCAGATTTACCGAAATTCAATTTTACTGCATCATGCTGCCGGGCAGCCCACTTACTGATCACCCACACACCTAAAGGAACTGCTTCTACCAGTAGAGTGGAGCTGCAGACCACCACAGCTCTCGTCTGTTGACGAGCCAATCAAAATGCACACATCTGACGACTCATAGCTGCCTTTTCGTTACATGTCAGTCATGTTATACGACGCACCCAGTCACCTGCGGCCCATTTCAAGGTGCATCTTTGTGTGTCCTTCTCATTAATTAAGGGTAAAGCTGTGGGAGACCCTTCCTGGAGCTTTTCCTATGTACAACCCCAAATCAGAAAAAGTTGGGACAGTGTGGAAAATGTGAATAAAAAAAGAAAAAATCAAGTTATAAATTCTCCTCAAATTTTATTTCATTGCAGACAGTATGAACACAAAATAATTCATGTTTTTTTTTTTTGTCAACATCATTTGATTTGTAAATAAATATCCATTCTTGTCATTCAGGCTTGCAACACATTTCAAAAAAAGTTGGGACAGTACAGCATTTACCACTTTGTACAGTTCCCCTGTCTTTTAACAACACTTAAAAGACGTTTAGGCATTGAAGAAATCATTCTTCCTGCAAACAACGTTTTAGGTGTGCAACAGTACGGGGTCTTCGTTGACGCATTTTTCATTTCAAAATGCGCCGAACATTCTCTATAGGAGACAAATCAGGGCTGCAGGCAGGCCAGTCAAGCATCTGCACCCTCTCCTTACGCAGCCATGCCTTTGTTATGCGCGCAGTACTGTATGTGGTTTGGCATTGTCTTGCTGAAATAAGCATGGGCGTCCCTGGAAGAGACGTCGTCTTGAAGGCAACATTTGTTCCTCCAAAACTGAGATATACTTCTCAGCATTGATGGTGCCATCGCAGAAGTGCAAGTTACCTTTGCCAAAGGCACTGACACAACCCCATACCATGACAGACCCTGGCTTTTGGACTTGTATCTGGTAACAGTCTGGATGGTTCTTTTCCTCTTTGGTCCGCAGCACACGGCATCCATTTCTTCCAAAAAAGATGTGAAAAACCGATTCGTCTGACCACAATACACGTTTCCACTGCACAATGGACCATCCCAGATGCCTCCGAGCCCAGAGAAGTCGACGGCGCTTCTGGACACTATTTATGTAGGGCTTCCTTTTGGCACAGTACAGTTTTAGCTGGCATTTCCTAATGTAACTACGTACTGTAGTGCTTGAGAGTGACTTCCTGAAGTAGTCCTGAGCCCACGCAGTTATATCATTTATTGATGAATGACGGTTTTTAATGCAGTGCCGTCTGAGGGCTCGGAGATCAAGGCCATTCAGTTTAGTCTTGCGCCCTTGGCCTTTGCGCACGGTAATTTCTCCAGATTCCCTGATTCTTTTCACTATGTTATGCACTGTAGAGGGAGAAATACCCAATTCTCTTCCTATCTGTCTTTGAGAAACATTTTTCTTCATCATTTCAAAGATTTTTGCCCGCACTTGGTGGCAAACTGGCGATCCTCTGCCCATCTTTGCTCCTAAAGGAGTAGGCCTTTCCTCGATGCTGCTTTTGTACTGAATCATGATTGCAATCACCTGTTAACATCACCAGTTTCAAATCACATCATTATTTAGTTATTATACCTCATTACTACTCCTGAATTGCCCCCATCCCAACTTTTTTTGGAATGTGTTGCAAGCCTGAATGGCAAGAATGGATGTTTATTTACAAATCAAATGATGTTGACCAAAAAAAACATGAATTATCTTGTGTTCATACTGTCTGCAATGAAATAAAAGTTAAGGGAAATTTGTAAATTACTGCTTTATTTTTTTATTCACATTTTCCACACTGTCCCAACTTTTTCTGATTTGGGGCTGTAAATCATGTGACATAAATATGCAGTCTGATTTGCTGTTGTCCAACATGCATGACTGGAGGGAGCTTTCTGTGTGACACAGTCATGTACTGAATGAATGAAGGAAGACTCTGCGGATGGACACTGAATTCACTTCTGTTTTCAGATTGTCGAAGCCCCATCTGTTATGTTTCAGCCAGGATTTCTACCCGACTGGGGTTTCAAATTTCTCATTGATGTCACTTAGTTTTTTCATTTTTTTTTTCACAGCATACAAAATAGACAGACAGAACTTTATTTGTCCTCAGCGGGAAATTTGGCTTTTTAGGGAAGCTCAATAAATAAGTAAATAAATAATATTATTATACTACCCTGTGGTGGGCTGGCGCTCTGCCCGGGGTTTGTTTCCTGCCTTGCGCCCTGTGTTGGCTGGGATTGGCTCTGGCAGACCCCCGTGACCCTATAGGTTTGATGATGGATGGATGGATGGATGGATTATACTACCAGTAACGGCGTACTGCACAATAACGTGCAGTGAATACACTAGACTTGAGCATTCCTAGTTTTCATCCTTTTTCTCTGCCTGTGTTTAGCATTCGTTTGCTCAGAGGTTGATGCGCTTGCTGCTTCCTGAGCAGCTCTTCTTTTCTCCACCCTAGCGGCCCGCTGCTTCTCTTCTTTTGTTGGCATCTTTTCGCGTTAAAACTGATTAAGTTAGTGTTTGTGTTGCAATTACTTAATACGGCTTCCTTAATTTTTCACTTAAGCTGGCACTTAAGTCTTCAATCTGCCTCAAGAATGATTAGCGAAGGTGGTAGGGAATGAGAATGGCGCCCATACACATGCGCCGCACGGCCACCCTGCTGCGCTCTGCCGAGAGTTGATTCTACAATAAAATAAAATAAAAATAAAAAGAGTAATAAAAGTCATCACCCCGAAAGTGGATAGTAAACGTCACGTAATATATGTGTACGAAATTTCAGGTGAATAGTTCAAATGGGTGCGGTGGGCTGGGATTGGCTCCAGCTGACCCCTGTGACCCTGTAGTTAGGATGTAGCAGGCTGGATACTGGATAGATGGATGGATGGATAGTTCAAATGGTTTGTGAGCTACAGGTGATTTAAAATCCTGGACAGACAGACAAACAAACAGCCACGGCAGCGTATTATATATAAAGATAATAAACAACAGATCCATTTCAACCAGAAACCAGAATGACTACCAAGAAAGAAAACTAAAAAGAAAGAGATCTTCCGACTTGGCAGTCCCAGTAAGGCGCTATACAGGCATATTGCCACTGGTATAAAGGACCCGCAGTTGTGTTTCTTGACCCAATTCTGCTATATAACGTTTTGGCTGAAAGTCCTCAATGTTGGTGTGTCACATAATGGCACTCAGTTCTTGTCTTAATTGTCTCCTCCTTGACTAACACCAGTGGGTGCAAAAGGTGTGCCATAACTGAGCCTACCCTTTTGATTAGCGTGTCAAATTTGTGGGCCTCACCTGAACTGATATTACCAGCCCATCCCAGAGTTGTAGAACATCTCAAGGATGTCACTACCCACATTAGAGGTCTCAAAAATAAAGAGTCTGCTCTGCCCTTTTCTTCTACAGTTCATCTGTTTTGCAAGGCCAGTCCCGCCTGTCACTGATGTGAACCCCCAGGTGCACCCCATGTACATCAACTCCCTGAACTGTAAGCAGACATAAAGGTGAAAGGAGAGGTGAGGAGAAAGTCAATAGCCATCCCTTTGTTTGTGTTGATGTTAAGTTGCAGACAATTCTCAAAGTTCTCCACCTGACTCCACTCCTCTGTCAATACATCCCATAAGTGACACGAGCTGATGTTATATTTATAGACTGAGGTGTACAGAGTAAATACAAAAGGAAACAGGACAATTCTTGTGGCGCTCCAGTGTTGGTCAGAAACTTGATCCTCACAAACAGTGGTTTGTCCCACAGATAGTCCATCATCCAAGACACCACAGACTCATCCATTTACAAAGAATATTCTTAAAGTTGATGATTTGCATATATTCAAAGAGAATCAGAAGCATGTATGAAAATAAATATATCCTAATGTACGCTAGCATAGTACGGGTTAAACCAAGGGTTCCCAAAGTGGTCGATTTGAACTTTCTAGGGGTCGATAGTTTCAATAAAAAAATTGCGGGGTCAACGACAGCAAAAATAGACCCCCTTACTACTGCTATTTGTTTGTTACTTCAAAATATCTATGATTCCAATAGGTACCTAATTAAGAAGTAAAATAATTCAAAAAAACACTTTTTTGATAAAAACACATTACATACCAAACTTGCAAACAAAAAGGTAAAATGTGTCATTAAAAGAGTCACACGTAAGAATGCATGAAAATACATGTAACACAAACATACAGTATCTGTGCATTGTCTTATCGAACGTATCAAAGCAAGTGCGGACATAAAAAAACGTTGCATGTCCGCTCTTGCTTGCGGTGGGACGAGACGACGGATATTCGATATTAGCAGAATCTATCAGTCTTGTACGGTCATGCATTCATAAAACACTATAAATTGGTTCGTTTGATGTGACATGTACTTATTTGTGATTTGAACTTTGAATGTAATTATTTATTGAGGAGCAGTACTACGAAAAAGAAAATTGGAGGACACAGTTTATTTATTCGAGTAAGAACAAAAATCTTCTGTTTCAAGTAAGTACATACTTTATTTATTTTTTTTTTAATCACAGGGGCTGTCGAAATTGTTTGTTAATAAAGGTTTATATTTCTTCAGATTATAATATGACTGAACCAAAAAAGAAATGCAGACAGTACAGCTTGGACTATTTGTACTTATTTTGAATTTACATATTTATTTCATAAATGTCAAAAATGTAAAAAAAAAAAAAAAACTCTGCTCGTATTTTTTTGCTTAAATTTTCGTTAGTGCAGGTTTCGATATTAAATGTTGCACAAGATAATGCCATATTCCGTAGCCATTTTATCTTTTTAAATCATAATTACAAGTGATTAAAATCTGATATCTAGTGAAATATTTAATATTGAGTACTGTACAAATGTATTAATTTGAGTAAGTAAAGTAAATGACTAGGGGGTCGACGGTTTTAAAAGTTTTTGGTAAAGGGGTCGGCGGCCTAAAAAAGTTTGGGAACTCTTGGGTTAAACCATAAAAATCCCTTGCCTGCTTATTTGATTAATTTTCTCTTTGCAGCTGCTAAGCTTAAAAACTTCAGTCAAGGACACTGTGTACTTTTAGAGGACTAAATGGGCCAAAGTTTTCAGAAATGCAGACATTGAGGCTTTGGCCATAAGAGAAAACCAGATAGGCCATTCGCATCCATTTGTAGCGGTTGGGCCTCTGCCTGCCTGGACAGGTGATAACAAATCAAAGAAAATGCGGCTTATAAGAAACAGCGTTATTGTTTTATGGGCGCAGCTGCCCCAACCTCTAGCCCAGTATCTAATGTGTGGGTCTGCCTAATTCCGACTTACTGCTGGGAATTGATTGATAAATAAGTTTTGGATACCTGCACAGGGTATGAAGCAATGACGGCAGTTTTGGTCAGGTAATGGACATTAGGTAACGATGGGAAGAGCCAGAAGGAGGAGAGTATTTTGCATAAGTGATTTGCATAAGAATTGTAATAAATGTAAGCTTGCTGAATTTTCTACTTGCTCATTTCATTTGAATTGAGACCATGCATGCATCACACAATAAAACTTCATTCTGCCTTCCTGAAACTCTGTGTGCCTTCTTTGAGCAGCGTGTTTCTGCCACAACAATCTCTGAGTTTACCACCTAACAGGGGTGGCTGGATGATACTGATGCCACTGGAGAAATCAAAAAACAGAACCTAGCTTTGTCCAACCTCGTGGATCAGACAAATAATTGCATCCTCCACTCCAATCTTAGTTCAGGTGGTGTACCACAAGTGGACTCATATAGTCCCGGACAAGGCTCTCACAGGTTTTCATGATACGAGGCGTACGCGCCACTGGTCTGTAGTCCTTAGGTGAAGAGGCGCTTGCCTTTCAGTGCAGGATGTTCTCCACAGAAAGGGCACCATAAAGGACACCACAAAGCTGGCCAGCATGGACCTTAAGAACTTAAGGACTAACTCAGTCTGGACCCGTGGCTTATTCTGTGTGTAGCCTGCTCAGTTATGGACAGCCCATACTGATGGTGGACTCATCACTGGCCATTCCAGCTGAAGATGTATGAGTTTTTGATGTAGTAGGGATAGGGTGTGTGTGTGTGTTTGCTTATTGGAAGAAGGTGGCAGATTGAAGGAAATCTATTAAAACATTGTTTCAGGGTGTTAGCTTTCTCCACATCCTCTGCTAGCACCTGAGCCCTGGATTGCTGGAATCCAGTAATTCTGCTCAGTCCATTCCAAACATCCGCCATGTTATTCTGAGTATGTTTCCTATTTTAGATTTGTAAGCTACCTTTCCGTTTCTCATCTTTTTCTATAGCACTTGCAGGATAGCCTTCAGAGACTCTCTCACCAGATCTGAATGCTGTCTTCTTCTCATTCAGGAGACTTTTTTTGCTCCTTGTAATCCAGGGTTGTTGTGTGCAAAGCAGTGCATGGTCTTTGAGGGCACCACAGTGGTGACACTAAAGTTCATATCGTCTGCGATGCAGTGACTGTGCCCCACGTGACTCACATATAACTTCTCAGTCTGTTCTTTGGAAGCAGTCATTCAGAGCCATTTCAGCCTCAAGGTGCCACTTCGTTATCATCCTGGTGGGAACAGGTTGCCGTCCAGTAATATCCATCATTCTACAGAATTTTTGAGACAGACATTTAACCTGGATTGAACACCTGGACCTATTGTAATGAAGAAATCAACACAGCAGATCATCTATTTTATGCATGCAGATTTGCTAAAATCTTTTGCAATGACATACGAGCCATTGGTTATCATCAAAGATATTTGGATTGGAAGAATTCGGTGTGGAGAGTATCAATATAAAAGACTACACAAAAATTGACTAAACAATTATTATTTTGGGGAAATTATTTTACATAAGGCCAGATTTATGAACGTTAAGCCATCCTATACTGCCTTTGATAAGGAACGGTGTCAGTTTTACATGAAGAAGAACACATGAAGAAGAAAAGCGCCAGTCGAGTGCTCATTTTTACGGAGTTCCTTAAGTATTCTGTTATATCATTTATGAAGTACTTTTCATACTTCATATTCTGCCAGATGATTATCGAAACTATCAAAGTTTCGAGCCGCACATTACACTGAACTGACGAAACGAAGGCAAGAGCGAGTTGGATTATGGGAATGGTAGTTCTAAACGTAGTAACTCGAGAGACACGGGGAAAGAAAACGATCTCGCATGGAATTGTGGGCAATGGACTTCTTGCTGCGTGATCTGATTGGCTGTGGAGTTACCCTTTGCCCCTTTGGAACGTTCACTGCGGGCGGGAACTTTTCATGCTTTTCTGCATGAGTGGGAAGAGAACGAGGGATGCGCTTGTGTCAAAGTGAGCCAGCAGAGTGAGCATGGAGGTGCGGAGTGAAAGGGCATCTCCACGGAAGCGTCATCTCGAGAATGGAGGCAAAAAGTCGCTTGTATCTGAGGGCGATGAAGCGAACGAGGTGAGCACCAGCGTGTTTTCGGAATGTCACGAACAGCGAAGGACGCGCGGATTTCAGTTTATATGGCGGCTTTCAAAAGTAAAACATTTTCCGAAGTTCTTTAGAAGGACGGCATTTTGCTTGTTTAGAAATGTTTTGCACTTTCGGTCCGTTGTCAGGGTCAGGGCTAGGGTTGCAGTGAGTTAGAAGCGGGAATGGAACCGGCAAAGTGATTTAAAAGTCCAGAGTCGTATTTACTGATGGTGACGCGCCGAACTATTCCGGCAAAGTGCTTCGAGAAAATCTCGATGTCTTATGTAAACGCTACGCCATCTGGCAGTATTATCATTATTTGCTTATCAAAGGCGACTTATCATTTTTGAGATACAATTGGTTGCATTTTTTTTTTATTCAAATTGAGCGCATGTTATGGTGACACAGAGTCAGTGCCAGGATTTGAGTCCACAGCCTCTGGGTTTAACATTCAAACTCCGAAGTCTTAACCAGTGCATCATACTGCCTGCCCGGCCAACATCTGTGACCAGAAATACTATAAGCCAACTCGGGGATTTGGCATTGCTCACCAGGCCTTCTACACACTGTGAAAATTACAAATAAATGAAAATCTTTGTAAGTCTGTGTTATTTTCTGAGTATCTATTTGTCTATAAATAATACAAAGTTGACTAACTGACTTACTCATCAAAAACCATATTTCCCGTTTATTCGAAAGCTGAAATTTTGATAGGATGGATCCTATTTATATTTGTGTATATATAAATACATATATCTTATGTAAGTGTGCATTATTAATTTTTGTAAACTGTTTATTGATTATTTTTTTACCTACTTTTTAATTTATTTGCTTGTAACTACATATTTATTTCTGCAACATCTTGTAAAGAACTTGGAAATACAGCCTTTTTAAAAAATGTGCTGAAGAAGTAAATATTGTTGCTTTCTAGGGCAGTAGGTGTCAGCTAAAAATGGAAATTTCACTTTATCAATATTCTGGGGTAACAAACAGAAAATCTAAAGATGGATAGAACTTTTTGTCCCCTCAGGAAAAAGTGGCTTTTTACAGAAGCTCTTTAAATAAACAAATACATAGATAGGTAGATAAATAAATATATACACACGTAATAGTCTGAACACACACACCAGAATGACTTTAAAGGAAGGAAATTAAAAAGAAAACTTCTAACTTGGCTGGCACAGTCACAGTGTGTCATTATACAGGTATATTGCCATTGGTATGAAGGACCCCCAGTCGTGTTTCTTGACACACTTCTGCCGAGTAGTTTATCTGAAAGTCCTCAGTGTTGGTGTGTCCGAGAGAGGATGTGCAGCATTGTTCATAATGGCACTTGGTTTTATTTCAGTTTTCTCCTTTGCTGCTTCCTTCAGGAGGTCCGCTGTGCATCGTATAACTGAGCCTGCCCTTTTAATTAGCTTGGTGGGTCATGAAGAGGCTTACATGGGAAAAAGTGGGTCAAAGCACGAAAAAGGTTGAGAAACACTCTGCTCTGTGCTGCGCTGCGCTGACAGGGGATGTGTTTTTGTAACCCAGATTTACTTCTTTGTTTAGAAACAACAATTTCTCAACTTTATAAGGGCAGAGACCTTTTTTGTTTTCAATCCTTTCCCTTGCCTTTCTGAATACCTGTTCATAGTGCACAGATGAGACTGGGGTACACAAAAACTTATGCCCACCCTTTTAAATAATTTTGTTTCTCCCAATGTTTAAGTGGCTCCTCCAGCTGTCCAGTGTGTTGTTCACCCAGGTATGTTTGCATCTCCATAGTGGTGTCTGCTATAATGTTGTGGATTTGTTGTGAGTTTTTAATGGTGTTGTTAACATGACTCTGCCAACTCTAATCTGAGGTTTATTCCCACACCTTGTCAGCGAATAATCATTATTTATAGACAACACAAGGCCAAAATTCAAAATGAACGTTTACTTAAGGTTGTAGATTCAGCCTCTTGTGAGGTGAAGTAGATTGTTGTGGTGAATGTATTTGCTCTTTCCTTATTATGGCAGCGTACTCTGAAGTCAGTCTTTTAATGACTTCATTTCTTTGGTGTAGACATCTGGGTACAACTTACTAAAAAAATATGTAGTGACTAATGGTGAAATGTGCAGCTGAAATGGCTGTATCCAAAGTTTTTCTTTGTAAAAGTCTGCTCCCAATTTCCTCCAGTCCGTGCACTTTATATGGCTGGGCTGCAACTAAAAATGGAAGCAAAGCAAATTGAAAAAGAAAGTGAACAAAAGACTTGAGATGGAAAGAAAATATAAAGCTGTTGTTACTGCTGTCAGTTAAAAAGCTCAGCAACACAAGCTAACTAAAGCTTACAGATTCATTTATATATCTTTCTGTCATTTTGACTATTGCATCACTCCACGCTATAGAAACAGTAGGCCGTGTTTAGAGAGGTACTGTGGTCTCTACTTACAGTGTACATAAAGGTGTTAAAGAATTGCAACTACAGTATATGCTGGAATGGTATGTTTGGCTTTTACAATTAGACGGTAAGGTTAACTTACTTTAGTTATTTGTGTAGACTGCGCAGCCTCGTTCTCTGTCTGAGGTAATGCTAGAGTGTCATTCGGCACATTCAGTGTTTCTAGTGTACTGTGTATCGAAATCTGTTTCTCTTGTGGCTTTTCCTTATCAACAGCATAAAGACCTCACTTATGGGACTTCTTTTCACTTCCTTTTTACACCCTGTGATGGTTGTTTGGTTGTTTAAAATTAAAAACTGGTAGTCCCAGGCATTTGGACTTCCTATTTGGCTACTCCTGAATTACATAAAATAAGCGATAAGTAATGCTGCTTATTGTGTTCCTGTTTGAAATGGGCATACATTTGGAACCAGGCTGTCAGCCTTGGCCTTGTGCCTGATGTTAATGGGAGAACCACATTGGCGTCTGTTCGTTGGAGGGTCTTCATAGGCACCACGGCAGAGTGACATGAGCTCTGCGGAGTCCACTGTGGAAGGTTTAAATGGGAAATGAGCAGATCTAAACTGAAGTGGATAAACTGATGACTTTGTAATCTTGCCTAGTCTTTCCTGGGTGCTTCCCTTTTCCTAGTTTGATTCGCATGTGGTGATTTTTTTTTTTTTTTCCTTCCATAATATTCTCCTTTGGTCATGTGAAGTAGCCTGTGACCTAGCCAGTTTGGCACTCCATTGTATGGCTTACCATTCAAGGACAGGTCATAAGTCTCTCTAGTCTCACACAAAGCCAGGCATACAGTGCATCCGGAAAGTATTCACAGCGCATCACATTTTCCACATTTTGTTATGTTAC